>NW_020771028.1:209-16443 GCF_900518735.1 Pseudonaja textilis | reverse complement strand
TTAGGGAACATAACAACTATGTCTTAGCCTATTATGTTCATCTTCAAATTCACCGTTAAATGCCTGAAGAGCCATAAGGTCCCTATAGAGGATATTCTACTGAATATTCAACTATTGAAAAACTATCCAGCTTTTGAGGTCCTCCATTAGCATGTTCATTTTCACATATCAATAATATCTGCCTTATCCAATTGGAATCAAGTTGGCAAGAGTCCTGTCTATGTATAAAAAATTATTGAGATCACAGGATCTGAAGAGGATCTTTGGGGTGGATAAAAGGAGTTCAGCTCCTGCCCTCAGAGATACAGTAAGTTATGAATTTATAACATTTCTACTTTGTATAAATTCAAGGTATATAATTATTGGTTTAAAATTAAAGCGAGTCCCAAAACAGGCAAAATTTCAATTAAAGACTTATTGGATTGTACAACTGACAATTTGTGTTAGGCGTTGCGGTCTCTTAGTCTCTTGTACATCTGGAGAAGAAGCTGAAAAATTGTTCCACAAAGAATTTGGGATATAGAAGCTGAGAAAGAGGTTTCAGTACTCAGAAATAGCACATAAAACTGCCCTATATGGGAGAAGGTAGGAGCTTGCACCTTGACGATACGGTCTGCAATCGAGCTCCTCGATTGCAGCCGATATCTCCGTTACCGGCCGGTCGTGAAGAGCGTACCCTGAGGACTCCGGGGATATCGCAAAATCCCTGGAAGACCCGGGTGAAGCTCTCTTTGCTGGCGGCGGAGAGGCAGCCCCCATGCTGCTGAAGTTGGGGCGGCTCCAGAAAGAACGGGTCTGAGAGAGAGTTTGTCGGTTGGGTGAGAAACTTTTTTTTTTATTTAATTTTTTGAGTCTTGAAAGTCCACACTGATTATTAGAAGAAATCTGTGTGATTTTTTTTTCTTTTGACAAAACTGACTAAGCGGCGTTTTTTTTAAGGGAGACGTCAAAGAGAGAATTTATTTACTTTTTTTTTTCTTTGCTTCCGGACTTTATTGTTATTTACTGGATAACTGGACTGTTCCTTTTTATATTTATATGTTTTATTCTTCCTTTGGATTTTTCACTTTTAGGCTAGAGGCTCCCTTTGTTTATTTTTTTATTCTTTTTTGCTTTTATATGTTTGTGTATTCCTTGCCGGCTTTTCTTTTTTTTTATGCTGTTCAGAGAGGAGGGGGGAAAGTGAGAACTAAGAAACTTTGTAACACTGCCAACTAGAGGCTTGGAAACATTTTACTTGAACTGGAAAAAGACGAAGTACTTCTTCTCAAGGACATCTTCTGATAAGATAGAGGAAAGCACTTTCTAGAATATTATTACAGGTGTCTTTCTGGATATTTATGGCTTAGCTTTGAAGCTTGTGGGAAAGAGAAGGGAGTCATAATTAGAGCCTTGGACAATTAAATAGAGTGCAGTGTATTGCTGCTTACTTTCTTTTTCTAATTCTTTTTTTTTAGTTCCGCCACCCCCTTCACCAGCATCAAGGTCTTTATTTTTAAGTTTGATTTATTTGCAAAGGGAAGCCTCTGAATTTTTCTTTTCTTTTTATTTTCTTTTGATTTATCTTACTTTATTTTTTCTCCTTTCTATTTGGATTCTGCTTTTTTTTTAATGTATATCAATGGACTATTTCTTTTTTCTTTTTTCAATTGAGATTTTTTTTTGGCTGGATTAAGGTGTGGAATTTGAAGAAATTTATTCTTCTTGTTTTTTGTTTTGTTTTTTCTCTCTTTTTCTCTTTTCCTTCTTTTTGGCTTTGGCCTTGTTTATTATTATTATTACTGGGTTTTTATTCTTATTTTTACTCTCTTTTGTGGATTATTTTTTTTAATTGGATTAAGGTCAGGAAGAATTTGAAGAATTTTTTCTTTTTTTCTCTTTTTTTGCTCTTTTCCTTTTTCCTTTTCATGTTTTTCTTTTTTTTCTCTCATTATTGATTCTTTTTTATTATTGGCCTTTTCATCTTGGATTATAACTGGATACCCTTTTTGGATTAAAATTTGAAAGAACTTGAAGAGCTGGAACCATTTAAAATGAGTAAGAAACTTATATCTTCGGGTGCCTCTATGTCTACTTCTGCCTCCCCACCATCTGGACAGCATTCAATTCAGACAATGTTAAAGCAAGATAAAGAAAAAGAACAAGAAAGAGTATCTTTTCAGATGATTATGCAAGGAATTCAAGATCTTAAGGTAAAAATAGATACCATTGAACAAAGAACAGGGAGGACGGAGGAAAAAGTGGAAAGTATTCAACAGATGATGGTAAAATAGTCGAAGAGTGGGGCAAACGAAGAGAGGAGAAGATTGGAAATATTGATAATAGACTAACAGTGATTGAACAAGAAAAAAGTGGGATGTTGAAGTGGGAGTTGGATAGATCAGAATTCTATCTCAGATTTCAAAATATAGAAGAAGAAAAAGGACAAGATTTGGCTGCGATAATGGTAGGAATCTTGGCGGATGCGTTGGAGATAACAGAAGAGAAGATGATGGATGGAATAGATGAGATATATCGAGTTTTTACAAGATATGCGATGAGAAATAATCTGCCCAGAGAAGTTCATATTAGATTTACTAAAAAATCCATGAAGACACAAATATTACAAGTGGCAAGAGAGAAGATATTGAAATACAAAGGTAAAGAAATTTTGGTTTTAAAACAAATACCTAGAAGAGTGAGAGAGATGAGAAGAGAATATCGATTCCTGACCAAAATGTTATTGAAAAAAGAGGTGACTTACAGATGGCTGATCCCAGAAGGATTGATGTTTACGTGGCAGGAACAGAGACATAGAATTGACTCAATTGAGAAAGCAGAACTGTTCTATGCAGAAGTTTTTGGAGGGAGAGAAGGAGAGGCAGAAAAGGAGGTTCCACTAACTGAATCCCAAGAGGAACAAATGGAGATTGGAAAAGAAGAAGGTGCAGTAGGTGGACAAGTGGATATTAAAGATCAGCGTGAATCAAGACCCACGAGAGTGGTTAAATCTAAATATAAAATATAATCATGGAAGAGAAAAAACTGATTACAATGAATATAAATGGACTGAATTCAGCTGCTAAGAGAAGGAAGATTTTCCATAAATTAAGGAAACTAAAGTTTGATATAATTTGTCTACAAGAAGTACATATTAAAAAGCAACATGAACAATTGTTATTACAACCAAAATTAGGGAAATTGTTTACCTCTTTGACTCAATGTAAGAAAAGAGGGGTGGTCTTATATATTAAAGAGGCTATCCCAGCAAAAATGATTTATACAGATGAAGATGGGAGAATATTAATGGTAGAAATAATGGACAATAATAGAAAGATACTTTTGACTGCAATTTATGCCCCGAATGATAAACAGGAAGAATTCTATAAAAAACTACATACCAAGATGGCTGGACTGGACTATGCTAATATAATTATGATGGGAGACTTTAATGGAATTGTGGATAATAAACTTGATTATATTGCAACAGCAGCAAAGCATAATAGAAAAACTCTTCCTAAATCTTTTTTTAAAATGATAGATGAATTAACTTTAAAAGACATATGGAGAGAAAGAAATATTAAACTTAAGCAATATACGTTCTATTCAAATAGGCATTTATCATGGTCCAGACTTGATATGATTTGGATCTCAACAGACTTAATATCTAGTATCCAAGAAGTAAATATTGAAACAAGTACTTGGGCTGACCATAATCCATTGACAATTAAATGGAAGGGACAAAAAAAAAGATCGAGATGGACATTAAACAATACTATTTTAAAGGAGAAAGAATTTATACAATGGATGGAGAAAGAATTGGCTTTTTTTTTTAAAGAGAATAGAAAAGAAGACACTTCAATACAGAATGTTTGGGATACAATGAAGGCTTATGCTAGAGGCTTGATAATAGACTATACAAGAAAAAAGAATATTAGGAAAAGGCAAATCTTCAAAGCCTTGGAGGATGAATATAAAAGACTCGAAAAAGAACTGCAGAAAATACCACACAGAAAAGACGTCAAATTGAAACTGGATATAACTAAACATAAAATGGACTTAATAGAGAAAGAAGAACTGGCACAGAAAATTAGGAATGCTAAACAGAATTATTTTGAAGATGCAAATAAGCCAGGTAGATGGCTAGCATATAAGTTGAGAAAGGAGAAAGAGTCGAGGAAAATATTGCAGTTAATAGATGACCAAGGTAAAACTTGTCATGGCAGCAAAGAGAAAAAAGAAATTATTTATGATTTTTACAAACATTTGTATAAGAAAGAAGATATTGATGAGGAGAAAGTTAAACAATACCTGCAGAATGCAAATCTACCTAAGATACCTAAAGAGATTGAAGAAATGTTAGAAAGCAATATAACAATGATGGAGTTAAGCCAAGCACTTAAGAAACAAAATAATGGAAAGGCACCAGGTCCAGATGGGTTTCCTGTAGAATTTTATAAAACCTTTCAAGAATCATTGTGTATTCCACTGTTAGAAGTTATGAATGAAGTTATGCTAAAAAAGATAATACCTAAAACATGGTCAGAGGCTTATATTACACTTATTCCAAAAGAGGAGGCGGACCTACTTCAAATCAAGAATTATAGACCGATTTCCTTATTAAATGCAGATTATAAAATTTTTGCTTCAATATTAGCAGAAAGACTTAAAAAGTATCTGAATAACTTTATCCATCCAGATCAAAATGGGTTTCTGCCAAAGCGACAAATTAGAGACAATATGAGAGTAATTTTGGACACCTTGGAATATTATGAGGCGCATCCTGAAAAGCAAATGGCTTTGATATTTTTAGATGCTCAAAAGGCATTTGATAACGTAAACTGGAGATTTATGTTACTTCTAATGGAACAGATGGGCTTTGCTAGAAGATTTATTCAAGCAATAGAAGCAATTTATAATGAACAAACAGCTAAGGTAATGATGGAGGGAGAATTTACAGATCCTATTAATATAAGAAAAGGCACAAGACAAGGTTGTCCTCTTTCGCCCTTGTTATTTGTATTGACTTTGGAAGTGTTGAATAGAAATATCAGAGAAGATAAAACTATAAAAGGAATGAAAATTAAAAAGGAAGAATTTAAACTACAAGCTTTTGCAGATGACCTAGTCTTTATCCTGGAAGACCCTATAGAAACAGCCTCAAAGCTGTTGGAAAAGATAGAGGCATATGGGGAGGTGGCCGGTCTGAAAATAAATAAAGATAAAACAAAGATTTTGTCAAAGAATATGTTGCTGAGACAAAGAGAAGAACTGGCAGAATTGTTAAAAATTCAAGTTACAAATAAGGTTAAGTATTTGGGGATATATTTGACGTCAAGATGTAGTACATTAAAGGAGAACAATTATATTAAACTTAAACAACAGATAGCCCAAGATTTGAAAAAATGGGAAAACCTACAATTGTCATTAATAGGAAGGATCTCAACAATTAAGGTGAACATTTTACCCAGAATTTTATTTTTGTTCCAAACAATACCAATTAGGCTTGGAAAGGAATATTTTGAGGATTTAAATAAAATTGTTTTGAAGTATATATGGCAAGGCAAGAAAGCAAGGATAAAGTTAAAGCTTTTACAGGATGCTAGATCTAGAGGAGGGTTTGGCCTGCCTAATTGGGAGTTGTACTACCAAGCTGCAAATTTGATGTGGGTTAAAGAATGGATAACATTAAGGAAAACTAGATTGTTGACATTAGAAGGTCATGATTTGTTGTTGGGTTGGCATGCTTTTTTATGGTATAAGGGAACCAAAACACAGGGGTATTTTAGAAGACATTATATACGGGAGTCTCTGTGGTTAAATTGGGAGAAGACAAAAAAACAATGTTATTTGAAGATTCCAGTTTGGTTATCGACGATAGAAGCGTTTTCTTACCCTATAATCTATAAAAAGAAACAAACAGTTAGCTATGGGGAATTACTAGATGAAAAGGGTGAACTTAAATCGATGCAAAAATTAGAGGAACAAGGTATACAGATGAATTGGTTTTCATATCTGCAAATACATTCAAAGTATTATGAGGATTCCAAAGCAGAGGGATTTTATGATAAACAAACTGATTTAGATAAGATTTTGATGGGTACTGATGAAAAGGTGATTAAAAAACTATATGGTTACTTATTGGAAATTAAGCTGGAGGAAGAACAAGTTAAAGAAACTATGATTGCTTGGGGGAGGAATTTTGGATATGGGATTGACTTAGAGAAATGGCAGAAATTATGGTTGCAAAATTATAAAATGACAATGTCTACAGCCTTTAAAGAAAATTTGTACAAGATGTTTTACAGGTGGCATTTTCCCCCGACAAGGATAGCAAGAATGTTCAAGAACAAATCCGAAAAATGCTGGAAATGTCATCAGAAACCTGGTTCATACTACCATATGTGGTGGACTTGTGAGGATGCTAGAAAATATTGGACTAAAATCCACATGTGGTTGGAAAAAATGACAAAGAAGCACATAGACTTGAAACCGGAGCTTTTTTTATTGGGAATCTTACCAGACGTTTATAGTAAAGAGTTGAAATATTTGATTGTAAATGTATTGACTGCGGCTAGGATTGTATTTGCAAAAAATTGGAAAAATGAGAAAATTCCATTGCAGGAAGAAGTTATAAAGAAAATATTGGAATGTGCTGAGATGAGTAGATTGACTTTTGAAATCAGAGAGCAAGAAGATAAACAATTTTATATAGTTTGGGATCTTTTTTATCAATGGTTGAATGTTGAAATACAAAAATAGAAATGTTAGACAATAAGGAATAATATTGATTTTTTTTTCTTTTCTCTTTTTTGGTACTTGATATTATATTTATATAATAGTTTTCTGTTTCTTTTTTTTCCTCTTATTTAGGATAGAATTGGCATGATTATATGATTTGTTTTAGAATAAATCACTTAAAATATAGTTATCTCACAAAGGCATGATCGAATAAAAGTTTAGTCAAACTTCTTTTTTTTAATAGTGATATTATGATCTATAAGTTTGTATTGACAATAAGAGTTATTATATAAGGTAATTGTAATTGTGACTATGAGATGAATGCACAAAACTGATGAACCAACCGACTCACTGTTTGTATATAAATATGGGGGAGCTGATGTTTTTATGTTTTGTCTGTTTGTTTGTATGTCAAAAAACAATAAAAACTTTTATAAAAAAAAAACTGCCCTATATCTTAGATCCAAACGTTGTATCTGACATCTGCTCATTTGAATCTAATAGTTGGAATTGTAGGGGTGACAGGGAAATTTACATTGCATTTTAATTGTTTTTTATTTAATATGATTTTGCATTCCATTTTCATAGACAATCTTGTTGTCTAATCTTGACTAAGGAACAAACTGTTCTGATATGTTCATCAGAACAAAATTGGGTTTGTCAATAACTAATATTTTGGAATTGATCTGGACCACATTATAACACAGCATTCTTCATTACTTTTTCAGATCACTGCTCTGATTCCTTCAGAGGCTCTGAGTGATAAAAGGAGATTCCCCTTTTTCCACCCGTTGCTCCCCAAAGAAGGATTCCAGTACCCAGCAATCATCCAGCTGCTCCTCTATTTCAGATGGACCCTGATTGGCCTCTTTGCTTCAGATACAGAGAATGGAGAGAATTTCATGAGGACTTTCCCTCCGATGCTTGTCAGGAATGGAATTTGTGTGGTTATATCACAACGATTTTCAAAAACTCCACAAACAGCACCCCTCAGGGCGGCCCTTTCTAACTGGAGACAAATCAACGTCTTTGTTCACTTTATGGAATTTATTCCAATCTGGGAGAGAATTATTCCTTTCCATGAAGCACTTATGCAGTTGCCAGGACCCATTGAAGGGAAAGTCTGGATCCTCACAAGTGTTGCAGAGTATATGATAAAGAAGGACATACGTCTCAAATACATCCATAGTATTTGGAACTTTGGTTATCTGACTAAAATAAGGCCAACGGATGCTGCCTTTGCACCTTATTTCTTTGTGGAAGATCAGTTTCAAGATCTTTATTTCCACTGTTCCCTTTCCAAGCACATCTTTTCTGTCAAAGGCCACAGAAGATGCACCCAGAAAGCCCCACTGGAGACCCAGAAAAAAAGGAACAGGAAATGGATCATAAATGACCATCATCACTACAGTATCATTCAGACTTTGGCCCAGGCCATGAATGCCGCTTATTCCTCCAGATCGAGGAGGGGGAGGAAGGAGGGAGAAAAGAGGTTGGGGGCTCCGAGGCTGCAGCCATGGCAGGTATGGGGGGTCCCAATAGGGATCCATTAATCTGAGATCCTTTGGAGAAGGAACCCAAAGGAGAAGGAGGGGAACATCTCAGCCTTCTTGTACTGCAAAAGGTCAAGAGATTTGCACCATCTAATTGCTCCTGTCTGACGCTCCGGAATAACAGGGAGCAGATCTCAAGTTTCTGTCTAGCCTCTGTTGGAAGAAATCTCCTTCTGGGTTCAGTTCCAAGTGGTGAAGAAAGACGCTGGAAACATGATGACTGCTTGGAAGATGGTTTAATGGTGGACAGGAGCACATGCCTTGGTTGAGGAAAGAAGGGCTGAGATGCTGAGAGTGCAACTGTTTGATGCCCTCTGTTGGGATTTGAATTTGAGCTTGTATTCTGATTGGTTGTCAGACTCCCATGGGGCCATGCAGGGCCAACTCTGTAGACTGTCCTGAGTCCCAGACTTGGTTGAGCCTGGCTGGATGATGGTGATGGCTTTGGGCAATTCCTATATAGCTTCACTTGGAGTAGATCTTTGTTATGTAAAATAGAGTGGCCTAGGCCAGAGTAATGGTCCATTAGCAAGTGGGAGGAGGGGGGCTGAGTTTCAGGCTCTCTGAGTTTTTACTTTTGTTTTTAGGGAAAATATATTCTCCCTTTTTAGTATATACTAAAATATTTCATTTTCCTAGGAATGAGAAGGGTTTTAACTCCCAACACCTCTTTCCGTCTTTGGAAGAGTGTTGAATCCTCCCTTGTCCAACTGAGAGATTTTGTAAGTTGGAGAAGCTGCTATCATAATCTCCTCCTTGTCTTCTCTCAAGACTCAGTTTTAGGTTTCAGTCAAATACGATTTTGAGATTGTTTTCTTAAACATGTATTTATTTACAAATAACTCAAGATGGCAAATGCCTCCAACACAGCTTCCTCCTTCATCCAGTCCACTTCTAGTACAGTCAGAGACCAGCATTACAATTAATAATAATAATGGAGAAAAATAAAAATAAACGACAGTCAATGGGCCGTTAGAGTCTGCCTAATGCTGAGTCATGTGCGAATATGTGGCAATATAAATGTCCTAAATAAATAAATACATAATTTTGTGTTACGACAGAACAGAATTTGGCCCCATTCAGAGAAACTCCTTCCTACTGATCTGATAACTGTAGTTGCACATAAAAGAGTTCCGTATTTCCTGGATATTTTATTAGGAGAGGCGTCACAAAGAGAATCCCTGAGTCCTGATAAGAGATGCCGCATAGCAGGCTGTGAACTCACTGGTGGGATTCCAATTTTTTTACTACTGGTTCTGTGGGCATGGCTTGAATTTGTGGGCGTGGCTTGGTGGCCACATGACCTGATGGGCGTGGCTTGGTGGTCATGTGACTGAGTGGGCTTGGCCAGGTGGCCATGTGACAGGCAAACCAAATATAATTGGTCCTCGCTTAATGGCTGGTTGGTTGGCAAGTGTTCTAATTTATGACTGATCTCCCCAGAGCTGCATGACCTGTTTTTGGAGTTTTTACAACCATAAACAAACACACATACTCAGACTTTCTAACCCTGCTATTCTTTGATTGTGTAAGGGTCTCCTGCTGGAGCAGGGGGTTGGACTAGATGACCTCCGAGATCCATTGCAGGCCAGCGCTAGATTGCTATGCTGCTTCAAAGAGTCTTCTGAAACCAGGATTTGTATCCTTCCTTCCTCTCCTTTTTTTCTCCCTCCCTCCCTCCCTCCTTTCATGTATTTATCTATCCATCCATATATCTCATTCACTTTCTCCATTCTCCCTCTCTTTCTTTCTCTCTTTCTCTCCCTCTTTCTTTCTTTCTTTCTTTCTTTCTTTCTTTCTTTCTTTCTCTCACACAGACACAGAGAGGGGAGGAGAGAGAGGGGAAGATAGGGACCTGGACTCTTCACTATCCCCCACCGTCCCCCTTACCTTCTCAGGCCAGGTGAGGGAGGGGAAGGTGAGGGCAGGACTAGCCGCTTCAGGCAAGGTGAAGAGGCGTCAACTAAGCACGGGAGAGTAGAAGCCTGGGAATGGCGAGTCCCGGCTCAGCCGGCCCAAGAGGCTCCTGCAGGCATATCGCCACAAGAGGGTGAGAAGCCCCGGGACATCCGCCCACCCCACGGCTGGCTGGCTGGGCCGGGCTGGACTGGAGGAGGCGCATCCACCGGGAGAAGGAAAAAAATGTGCTCCGGGAGGGAGGGCGGACAGGCGGATGTCCCAGGGCTGCTGCACATGCGCACTGCATCAGTAGCACACGCACGGCTGCACACACAGTGCACATGTGGAACAGCCCTGGGACATCTGCCAGATCAGCCACCACGTGGTAGGGAAAGCTAGGAAAGTGACTGGGACAAGCAGGCAACCCGGTTCAGGGGTGTGGCCAACCAGGGTTCACCACCGGTTCACCTGAGCCAGTGAGAGCCGGTTGAATACCGCCTCTGCGTGAGCTGCAGTTCGAGTGGCCCCTTGTCCTCAGGGCCCCCAGTCTCAGCTCAGGCGCTCTTTCTTTGTATCGACCCCCTGAAACGGCTCTGGGAACTCTGTTGCAGCTCTCGGAGGTTAATTCCCTTTGGACTTTTGGCAGGGTTATTCGATATAATTATCTCGTTGCTCTAAAGGCTGCTCAAATAAACATTCTTGGGAAGAGCAGCCCCATCTTGTTGGATTTCCAGATCTTTGAGGCCTTGTCTGAGTTCACTAAGTGCACTAACTCATCCCCCATCCTTAAAAGCCCTTCCCTGCAGAAGCCACGGGGGCTGAGTACCAATGAGTAGTTGTGTGTTCATTTTCCCCACAAGAACAACCCTGTGAGTTGAGTTGGGCTGAGAGACTGGCCCCAAATCCCCCAGCCTGCTTCATGACCAAGGCAGGACTTCAGCTCACCGTCTCTTGCTTTCTACTTCGGGGGCTTCACCAGAAGACAAAACTGGCTCCCTTATATACTTATCAAGCTTGGCACAATCCTTCATCCAGTGCATCATTAATGTTCTTACATGAGATACTATAATTTATCAAATCCTAACACCCAGATAGTTTTCTATTGCTTTTTAGTCATACATTTTTTCTAGGAGGAAATCATAACTATTTTTCTGGAAAGTTGGTAATGTTTCAATAACATAAAAGTATATTTGCCTGAGAATTGTTATAAATCTTGTATAATAGCAGTTTATCAACCCTATTATATTAATGAAAACATAGAAAAATTGCTGACTTAACGACAAAATGTTGTATCTTCCCACTTTCATGATAAAGATTTAAAAAACTAAAGATTATCTGAGTACCATTTTAAAATCAGTTTTTATCCACTTAATTATCATACCATCCACCCCTCACTTAAATGGGTTTCTGATCACATCACAAAATGGTTTGTTACTCTTTCCTGAGATTGAGTTATATCAGCAGTATTTCCATAATGTATTTGGGAAATGAAATAATATGTGAGGATGACCTGCATAGAGCACATAAGTTATATCCCCCCCTTTCCCAGAACCAATTTAGAAAGGGCCGTGATAGGAGGGAATGACTTTTGGGGGGTGGAGGAGAGATTCTGCCTGGGGAAGAACCAGAGAAGAGGACACCTACAGCTGAATAAAAAAAGGGTCGGTGGGAGATTTGTGCTTTCTGACTCCCCCAATCCTGTCAGTGCAGCATTACAGCAAAGTGGGCCTAGCTCAGGTTTCCTGTCTGGGCTTCCTAGGAGAGGATGACCCTGACAATTTTCTTCTTGACAAATTGATGTTTCTGATAAGCAACCTGTTGCTTTTAGGGAGTTCATAAATCTCCTTTTTTATGTTTTTCAACTATATTTTATCAAAATCTATATTGTCAAAATATGATCGACAATTTTTTGTGAACTTTTTTCGTTCACTTTTAAGATAGTGGTAATACCTATTTTCCTAATGAAGCATGTGTGTAAATTAGACAACTATAGAAGAAAGATTAAATATTGAAAAAGCGTCTGGGATAAGAAACAAAGTTTTCTGCTTTTAAAATTGCTGCATGTTCCTGTTCTAGTTCCATCTTTTCCTGGAGAAGAATGAGTTTGTCAATATTTCCAACATTAAACTCTACACTGACCCAAATGGAGAGGTAGCAGCAGATCTGTTCATTTCGGGCTTCTTGGTTCTTCCCAGGAATAATCCCAGGGAAGAGACTCTGGCGTATTTTAAAAGAAACAGACTTTCTATCAGGCAAGATGTTCTTTTATGGCTAAAGCTGCTCAAGAAGGTAGGAGAAAGTTTGGTGTCTTCTCTCCGTTTTCCAAAGCCTGAGGTCCCATTTCAAGAGGGCTGATGCTATTCCCCAAAGGTGGTTGATCTTCACCGAGAACTGAATCTGGGCAGTAGAAACCGGATTTTTTCCCTTAGGCTGCTTAGGAGGCTTCCATGTTGTTCCATTTTGTGGACCACGTACAATTAAGGTTCTTCATCAAAGGGGTGAGAAACCCACAAGGGCTGGGGAATGTGTCCCTAGTAGCTTCTGGTTGTTTGCTCCTTGTGCCCAGAAGAGCAACGAAGGCGGCAATTCTGCTGACTGGGGCCTGAATCCAGACTTGGACCGTATCAGATGGGATTGAATCGTGATTGGACGGAGGTCCTTTTGGCCCCATTGGAGGAAAGAAGCTTTTTCTCATACTGCTCGGGGAAAAGTGTCCCCTGAAGGGGCAGCTCCATAATCTGGGAGGCTCTTAAGGAGGCCAGATCTGGCCAGAGCTCTCCATGCCTCTCTTTGACCCTCCCTGGGATGGAACAATGGGCCTTCTGCTCCTAGGAAGCAGCTCCAAGGCTTTCAGTTCACCTGAAATTATCAAGGTTGTTCTGGTATCACACCTTCAAATTATGGGTGTAAGAAGAGGGGAGAAATGCGTGTTAATGGGGTCATGAGAAGGAACCGGCTGGTTATCACTTAATGCTGAAATCTTTTCTCAGTTCTATCCAGGGGTGGGATTCAAATTTTGTAACAACCGGTTCTGTGGGCGTGGCTTAATTTATGGGTGTGGCTTGGTGGCTATGTGACTGAGTGGGCGTGGCCATGTGGCCATGTGATTTGCAAACCAAATACAATTGGTCCTTGTGTAATGACCAGTTGCTTAGCAAGTGTTCTAATTTATGACTGATCTCCCCAGAGCTGCTTGACCTGTTTTTGGAGTTTTAACAACCATAAACACAAACACACAAACACACACACACTTCTAACCCTGCTATTCTTTGATTCTGTATGGTTCTCCTGCTAGAGAAGGGGGTTGGACTAAATGACCTCTGATATCCCTTGCAGGCCAGCCTTAGATTGTTGTGCTGCTTTAAAGAGTCTTCTGAAGCCAGGGTTTGTGTCCTTCCTTCCTCTCCTTTCTTTCTATCTCCTTCCCTCCCTCCTTCCATGTATTTATCTATCCATTCATATATCTCATTCACTTTCTTCTCACTCCGTCTCTTCCTTTCTTTTTCTTTCTTTGTCCCTTCCTTCCATCTCTCCCTTTCTTTGTCTATCCCTTTCCTTCCTTTTGCTTCCTTTCTCTCTTTTCTTTCTCTTTCTGTTTTCTTTCTTCTCTCTCTTTTCCTCTCTCATTTCCCTCTTTTTCTCTCTTTCTCCCCTCTCTGTATCACTCTGTGTCTCTCTCTCTCTCTGCCTCTTTCCCTATCTTCCCCTCTCCCCCCACTCACTTTGTATGTGTGTGTGTCTGTGTGTTTGTGTAAAAGAGAGGCATGGATAAGTCTGACCAGGTCTGGTCTCTTTAAGAACCTCCCCAACTACGTACCTGCCTTTTCAGGGGTCACTTTTCCCCAAGCAGGACGAAGCTTCTCTCCCAATGGGACCAAAAGGGGGCCCATCCAATCATGATTCAAATTCATCTGAATTCAGGCCCTGGTCAACAGAATTCCCTTGTTCTTTGCTAGTTTGGGCACAAGGAGCAAACAAACCTGGAGCTCTTAGTGACACATTCCCCAGCCCTTGTGCGTTTCTCACCTGTTTGAAGGAGATACTAAAACATAGATAGTTCACCAAATGGAGCAGTGCTAGAAGGTAAGGGTGATGGTGGGGGATAGCGAAGCGGCCGGTTCCCTATTTCCCCCCTCCTCTGTGTGTGTGTGTGTGTCTGTGAATGTGAATGTGTTTGTGTCTACCTCAAAGCTGTGGCTGGGCCAAGCCAAAAAGCTCTCCTTGGTACTCTTCGCTACTTCTTTCATTTCTTCTTTTTCGAATCCAGACTGGCTGAACAACGATTGCCAGACCGCGGTGGAAGCATCCATTTGGTTGACCCTCCTCCTCCTCCTCTTCCTCCTCCTCTCGCACCCAGCAGCTCTGGATGGATCAGGAGGGTGCAGTTGTGTGGGGAGATGCTCGCTCCTCAAGTGAGCAGCCACCCACCCCATACCAGGTTTTGCTGTGCTTTGGCATTTGCTTGAGGAGAATCTCCCTGTGCGCATGCACCCTCCCAGCCCCACCACAACTGCCAGTTATGAGAGGAGGAGGAGGAGGAGGAGAAGTGTCGCCCGAAGGGACGCTTCCACCATAGTCTGGCAATTGTTCAGCCAGTCTGGATTCCAAAAAGAAGAAATGAAATAAGTAACGAAGAGCGCGAAGGAGAGCTTGCTGGCTTGGCCATGCTTTCAGGGAGACACACACACACACACACAGAGTGGGAGAGAGAATCGGGAAGATAGGGACACAGCCGCTTCGCTATCCCCCACCGTCACCCTTACCTTCTCAGGTCAGGTGAGGGTGAGGGGCAGGGCCAGCCGCTTCATCAAGGTGAAGAGGGGGCGACCAAGCACAGGTGAGTAGAGACTTGGGAACGGCAGCTCCTGAGCGGTTTTGAGGTCAAACGGCCTGGAGCGTCCGAGATACGAGTGAGCATTGCACCACAGGTTCATCTGATCGACCACTTCTTTGTTGTTGGCTTTATGGAGCCACGCATTGAGGCTTGAGCTCACATGCGACAGCAGTGCCTTTAACTGCGCTCTCTTGTATGTGTCCAAATAATCCGGCGAAGACACCAGAGGAGTCGCTCAGTTAGACTTCCCCTCTCCTCAGTCTTCCTCCTACACAAAAAGGCCATTCCCTGAGCTAAGAAGGGAAGGAGCTGCGGCTCGACTCACCCAATTCCGAGGACTACGCCAATGGTCCCGATTCTGCTAGGAGAGGGCAGCTCCACCTGGCAATCACCCTTTCCCTTGATGGTCTGACTTCCCCTGGCCCGCCGCCAGCCTGAACAACAGCTTGGACCACTAGAAGGCCACTTCCCTGCTTCTCAATGGGCTCCTTTACCAGCCACTGCAGGACCCTCCACCTCCTTCCATAAATTCTCCGTCAACTTCGAAATGACGATGCCTGTTGCCTACATGGGTGAAACCGGGTGGTTGTGGCAGGGCCAACCAGGGGTGGTTATTCTGGGTCCAACAATGGGGCTGTGGGCGGGAGAGGAAAGGGATGGTAGGCAAATGGGCCATGCTCCCTGATCTCTCTCCCCCACACCTCTGCCTCACCGCCAGCAGGGTCCAGCGGCTGCGTGAATCCCAGCTAATTCCATGTGGAGAGAGTTATGTTCTCCTGCTGCTGGGAAAGCAAGAGAGTCTTTCCCTGCACAGTGAAAAGATTGCAACTTCCTCTCCAATGGGGAAACGGGCGGCTTTGTGTGGCAGAGAAGCAGCCTGCTTGAATCCTGTTTCTCTCTGCCACCCTGAGCTGTGCCGGGAAAGACTCTCTTGCTCTTCCAGCAGTAGGAGGACTTGAGACTCGCCACATCTCTTGCAGTACAGCTAAATGTAGCTCAGGTCCCCACCAGTCTGCATCTCGCCCCCTGCCTGGATTCACTGCAGCTGCTGGGCCTTCCCTGCTGGGGGTGAGGGCGGCGGGTGGTGGCAGCAAAAGGCAGGTAGGGTTGGGGGGTTAAAGGTGACCGGCAGTGGCAAATAGGCAACTGGGCCCCAGAGCTTGCAGAGCCTCCCTCACCCAGAGAGATCAGGCAGGGCCACAGCGGAAGGCATGCAGCAATGGCTGGC
>NW_020771027.1:0-16453 GCF_900518735.1 Pseudonaja textilis | reverse complement strand
ACTATTGGAGGAAAATGAGTCTGAACATCGTGACATCAGCTACCACACAAATGTCAGGTGGCCGAGCCTGGGAAAAGTCCTGAAAGTTTTCTGGGATATGAGAGAGGAGATCTGGCAGTTCTGTGAGAACAAGGGAAATGACATCCCTCAGCTTTCAGATGCAGACTGGCTGGCAGACCTTAGTTTTGCTGTAGACATGACTTCTTTGATGAATGACCTGAATGTCAAACTGCAATGCAAGGGCCTTTTTGTGCATGAAATGTACAGCGCAGTGAAGGGTTTCATGAGAAAGCTGCAGCTTCTCTCAAGCCAAATGGGGAACAATATTCTTACTCACATGCCAACACTGAAGGAAGCCAAACCATCAGCTGATCACCTCCACAGGTACTCATCCATGTTAGAAGCACTTCATGCTGAGTTTTCAAGGCGATTTCAAGACTTCAAAACACTTGAGAGTGAAATGGACATGGTTTCTTCTCCCTTCAGCTGCAATGTGGATAATGCACCCAGTGATGTTAAGATGAAACTCATTGACTTGCAGTCTGACACACTTCTGGCAGTGTACTTTAGGTCTGTCCCACTGCTTGAGTTTTACTCATCACTCAAAGAGGAGAACTTTCCACACATGAGGAGACATGCTCTGAAAATTCTAATCCTCTTTGGATCTACCTACATATGTGAACAGACATTCTCAGTGATGAAGTTCAACAAATCCAGACACAGATCCTCTATCACTGATGACCACCTCTCAGCTGTCCTTCGCATAGCCACCTCAGATATTCCGCCAGATTTCAGTGCACCTGTTCAAGCCCAAGACAGACTGGATTTCTCCCACTGAACAGGTAAATGATTCTTATATATAACTTGCTGCATTTTATAATGGGCCCTTTATAATGGCCTTTTATAAAATTGGTTCGGCCCTCGAACGCAAATCTGATTTTCCATGTGGCCCCTGACAGAAATTAATTGCCCACCCCTGTCATAAGAGATGACTATGCAAAATCAGAAATCAATTAATCACATGTACACTAAATAGTAGCAGACTAAGTGAGACTGAAATGAGTATATTTGGCAGCTCTGGAAAGACAAGAAAACTGTATTTAACAACATGGTTGCTTGCTCAAGAACCACTGAAAGCAGTTAATGAGGACACACTGGAGGTCAATTGCATCTCTAAAAGTGCCTTGGAACTGCTAAATACTATTGAACTCCTGTTATTACCCAAGGAATGGTAAATTGCCTTATGTAATGAGGCAGCAACAGTAACGAGGAAACCACAGATGCAAACTGACTTGGTATTTGGTAATTAAGTTAAGTAACATAAAGAATAATAAAATAACTGGAGACTGTCACTTACTTTTTGGTTTAGAAATCATTGAGGAGCACTGTTTGAAAAGAAGCTTTGTGAAGAAGTTGATATTGTTTGGCAATGGTTAGAAAGGCATTTGAAGTGACCAGGGCTTTTATTAATTATTCATACTTATGGAATTTTGTTCTTTGGGACTAATGGTTAGGTTTGGGAGAAGGAATTTTTAGGTTCATTTATCTCAGTTATTGCCCCATGGAAAGTGAAGTTACGGTATAACATGCCGCAATGTTAGCACACTTTGCTTCTGTACTGAGCCTCATGATTCTTACTGCTGAGACATACTATTAGTATTGACAATTGTTTCTTGAGAATCTGGCTTGGTAACTGCACTAATGTCATGGAGGCAACAGATGACGTTAAAGCTGTCTGACTGGAAGGCTAATTAGAGTTGACTTTGATTAGTACTTGGATGTTGGACAGGATCTTAGTCTACACACAGGTACCCTTGGCTCCTGCAAACTATTGCTGTATATATGAAGAAAAAATATTTGGGGACACACACACTTTAAACATTTTTAATGACATTTATAAACTGTTAGTTTTTACAGAGCAAATTTGCCAGAGCAAACTTCTGTTTTTAAATATGCTGATGATGTGGTGATTACTCTGAGAAAGAAGTTTATAAGGAGTCACTGTAGCCTTAATGAAGACTGCAGAGTGAATCAGAACTCTTCAAACTGCTACATTTATAGGCCACATAATATCCCATAGCCATGAAGCTATTCTTCCTGTACATCTGAGGTCTTTATATTAAAAATGGGCTATTGCAGACAATACATTTTCTAACTTCTCAGAATGCATCACAACTGGAGTTCCAGTTTGTCAGGCTTCGGAGGCAGCAGGAATTCGGATTTGTGTGTGATCCCTGCTGCGCTCGCTGCTGGAGTGCCTTCGATCCAATTGGATTAGGAGGCTATAGTTATTCTGTAGGGATAACTGAAGAGAGGGAAGATCCGGGCCGGAGTCGGGGGATATCGCACCCCCCTTTCCCAGCTGGCTTAACTCCCTTTCCAAAGGTGGTGGAGCGGCGGTCAGCAATGGCCACCACAAAGAACCTCTCAGCCGGACAAGTTATGTGCAGGAGGAAGTGAAGAAAGAGAAGGCTTTTGGCTGAACCGGGACAACAATTAACATTTGAATATGCTGGAACTTTGGCTTTTTAGATGATATATTGTTTCCCAGAAGATTGTTAAGCTGCGGTGGAAAGTAAAGGGAAAATTTTTTTTTCTCCTCACTTTCCTTCCCACGGAGATAGCAGATGGAAATCGGAAATACCCGCTTTGGCAGCAGAAGGTACAAACTTTGAAAATTAAAGCCAAGCGGACATTAGATTTCTAAACACTGACATTTAAAAATTAAAATCTTTTTGCTTTAAGTGGGAAGGAAGAGAGGTAAATTATTTATACCAACGTTTATTGAAGGAGACTGCTTGGAGTTTTATAAGATTAGAGATTAAATTGCAATAAAACTTCCAAAAATACCTTGGAATTGTGTAATTGAATTCTACCCCAGGAAGAAAAAGTAGAAGAAAGTGCTAAATGAAACAGACTGTGCTGATTGTGCTGACTTTGATTGCTTGATGACTTTGGGACTTTAACTATCTTTTGAAAGACTAAGAAAACATTTGGATTGTTTAAAAAAAATTTTTCACAATGGTATCTGTTGAAGAACTGAAAATGCAATTTGAAAAATTAAGAGAAGAGGAAGAAGGCAAGGGTTCCTTTGGATCTATCCTTTGCTTTTTAGAAATGGCGATTTCTACTTATCAGGAAATGCAACAAGAAAAAGGCTGGGATGATGAAGAAGAAGCCATCTTTAATGGACATATGATTTTATATGGGAAAGAAAAGGGTAAAAAGGAGAAGAAAATGAAGAATTTAAGTTCTAAAAAAACAACCAAGAAGGGGAAAAATAAGGTGAAAAATCGATATAATGTCAGAAAGCAACAGAAAAGAGGAATACAACAGAGAGGGGAAACTAAAAGGCTGGAGATTGAGGGGGGGTAAAAAGGTTAGATTTGACAAGGAAGGAAGGGAAAAAGGGAAGGGAAGTTATAAAGGCTTAAAACAAGATGCTAATAAACAGGTTTTTTCAGAGATAAAGGGTAAAACATAATCTAAAAAGAGATTCTGCAAAAGTACACAAGATTGTATGGTAGTATTTGTATCTGAAATATGTGTTAATAGAATATTATAGGGAATGTGTAATTAATGTATAATTAGTTTAATTAACTAATTTGTTATGGAACATTATTTTTAATATACTATAAGATCATTATGTTTTATATTTTAAAATGTTATGTAGAATGTACTAAGCAGAATCAGAATAGACACTATGTATTATTTTAAGTGTTAAATTTGGGGGGAAAATAGAAAAGTGTCATACTTCAACCAGTGATTACAGGAAAAAGTTTGTGTTAAAGAGAAAGATAAATGGATAATTGAAAAAGAACGGACAAAAGATACAAGTATAATGATTTAAATTGAGATTAAATAAATAAAATAGAATTAAGAGAGTGAAAAGAGAGGACAAGACATATGGAAAATATAGAATGTTAAACAAGATATGAAATAGTATATAAGGTGAGCATGAATTTGATTTATGTCTGTACAAAAAGTTATAACCCGGAGTTAAGCCGCTTTCTAAAAAGAAGTTTTATGTTTTTATGTTATATATTTTGTTAGCTTATGTTTGTTTGTTGAGGATTAATGATGTTGGATAAGAACATATGAAATAGCAATAATATGAAATATAGTAATATGAAATACATGAAAGTATAAGTTTAATGAATAAAATTGAACAGAAATAAAGGAACACACAGCGAGAAGTTGGAAAAGAGTAATAAGATATGAACTTGAATATATAAGATGCATATTAAATTGTGTGTGGAAACGTGATAATTTAGAACTATGTTGGACTTAAATGAGATGTCTTATTTGTTTTGTTAAGCAGTTTTTAGAAAAGATGTTCTATGTTCTTATGTTTTATGTTTTGTTTGTCTGTGTATTCTCTTTGAAAATTAATAAAATTTGTTACAAAAAAAGAGAAAAGAATGCATCACAACCAAGTCCCACAGATACTGTAACATCATATGTCAGCTTCTGCAAAGACTTATGTGTACCAACAAGGAACCTGCAAATATATAATAACAATAAACCTTGGTTCACAGCTAAACTTAAGCAGCTACATCATTCCAAAGAGGAAGCCTACAGAAAAGGTGACAGAATGCTATACAACCAGGCCAGAAACATATTAAGAAGAGAGATCAGAGCGGCAAAAAGAAGCTACTCTGAAAAGTTAAGGAATCAGTTCTCAACAAATGAACCAGCAAACATGTGGAAAACCCTTAAAAACATCACTGGCTTCAGCAAATCTCCTTCACAGGCAGAAGGAAATCAACAACTAGCAGATGAGACCAATGTGTTTTACTGCAAGTTTGAAAGGAACTACAACCACTATCTCCACAACCCACATCTCAAACACACCAACAACAGCCAAGTCTCCTACAACTGGTCCCAATCCCACCCCTGACCCCAACCCATTGGGTTCACAACCTCTGGTGATCACAGAAAAAGAAGTGCAAGGTCTATTACACTGTCAAAAGCCAGGAAAAGCACCAAGGCCAGACAAGAAAACTCCTCCTTGCTTAAAAGTCTGTGCTGACCAATTGGCCCCCATCTTCACCCGAATATTCAATAGATCACTAGAGATGTGCTATGTTCCTTCCTGCTTCAAACTCTCTACTATCATCCCAGTGCCAAAGAAGCCCTCGTGGAACTGAATGACTACAGACCAGTTGCTCTAACATCTGTAATTATGAAAATCTTTGAAAGGCTTGTGCTGTCCCACCTGAAAACCATCACGGATCCACTGTTAGATCCCATGCACTTTGCATACTGAGCAAATAGATTGACAGATGATGCTGTTAACATGGCTCTGCATTACATCCTACAACACCTTGAATCTCCAAATACCTACTAGACTTCAGTTCAGCATTCAATACCATCATTCCAGAAATTCTTCTATGTAAATTAACATGAACATACTTGCAAGTGGATCATAACCTTCCTAACAGACAGAAAGCAGCAGGTGAAGCTAGGCAGAATCACATCCAATACCTGTACAATCAGCACAGGAGTCCCCCAAGGCTGTGTTCTTTCTCCACTTCTCCCTATATACCTATGATTGCATCTCAAATGATCCACTTGTTTGCTGATGACACAACAGTGATTGGTCTCATTCGAGACAACGACGAATCCACATATAGACAGGAGGTTATACAACTTGCCTCATGGTGTAACTGGAACAATCTGGAACTGAACACACTCAAAACCGTAGAAATAGTGATAGACTTTAGAAGAAATCCTCCCATATTACCACCTCTTACAATACTAGATAGCAACGTATCAACAGT
This sequence comes from Pseudonaja textilis, assembly GCF_900518735.1. Next base: position 10,670 of record NW_020771027.1, on the reverse strand, counting down.
AGAGACCTTCAAATTTCTAGGTTCTAATACATCACATGACCTAAAATGGACACCTAACAACAAAAACATCATCAAAAAAGCACAACGAAGAATGTTCTTTCTGCGCCAACTCAGAAAGCTCAAACTGCCCAAGGAGCTGCTGATCCAGTTCTACAGAGGAATTATTGAGTCTACCATCTGCATCTCTATAACTGTCTGGTTTGGTTCTACAACCCAACAGGACAGACACAGACTTCAGAGGATAATTAGGATTGCAGAAAAAACAATTGCTACCAACCTGCCTTCAATCGAGGACCTGTATACTGCACGAGTCAAAAAGAGGGCTGTGAAAATATTTACAGACCCCTCACATCCCAGACATAAACTGTTTCAGCTCCTTCCCTCAAAACGACGCTATATAGCATTGCACACCAGAACAACTAGACACAAGAACATTTTTTTCCCGAAAGCCATCACTCTGCTAAACAAATAATTCCTTCAACCCTGTTCAACTATTACAAAGTCTGCACTACTATTACGGTTAATCTTGTCATCCCTCCTTTTCACCCATCCCCTCCCACTTGTGACTGTATGACTGTAACTTTGTCACTTGTATCCTTATGATTTATATTGACTGTTTTCTAGTATGATTGATTGCTTATTGTACCCTATGACTATCATTAAGTGTTGTACCTTATGATTCTCAACTCCTGACAAATGTATCTTTTCTTTTATGTATACTGAGAGTATTCACACCAAGACAAATTCCCTCTGTGTCCAATCACACTTGGCCAATAAACTATTCTTTTCTATTCTCTATTCTATGAAGGGGCTGAAACACTAACTCAGAGTTCAAGTAATATTAGGCAGGTGAAGGAATTCATACAGAGGCACAGGAGACAGTTGGCAACTGTGCAATTTTTTATCCCTCTACAAGGGAAGATGACTAAGGTTGTGTCCATCCCAACTGCCCAGTGGGAAGTACCCTTTCCAGAGGGTACAAATGGACTTTTTGGATATGCCTGCATATAAACAGAAAAAGCACCTCTTGGTTTTCATATGCCCTTCGAGTAATTATGTGGGAGGTTTTGCTACTAGAAAAAGAAGCATAAGTATCAGGAGCCCTTCATGTAGGAGGTTTTGCTACTAAAAAAAGAGGTGCCAGGAGCCTTTCATATAGGTCAGGGGTGTCAAAATCATGGCCCACAAGCTGGATGTGTGACACGCTGGCTACCTCATATGAAGTGAGGAATTATATGAAATTTTATTCTGCAGTTTTCTGAAAGAATTTTTGTTTTTGGTCTAGGTTCATCATGGTTTAAAATATAATTTGTCCCCCTGCCCTTTCTTGTATAATATTCCTTTCTCTCATGGACAAATTCAGAAGTATTCTTTTGCAAAAGGAAAGTGGTTGTAAGAACAGCACAGAAGGAGATCTCAAACAAACTCAGAGAGAACTTGAGAAGGATCCCATGGATGCAAATTCTAAAGTGCAAATCAACTCAAGAAGCTTGGGAAACTTTTATGATGATAAAAGCCTAGTCCAGGTCAATACTTCTAAAAAAGAAAAACAAGAAAAGCAAGATAAAATCAGCATGGTTGCACAAAGAACTCTCAGACCAACTGAGAGGAAAAAAGAACAAGTGCAAAAAATGGAAAGATGTTCAGAAAGTAACAGAAAGCTACTGTATTTATTTATGTACTATAGCAACAGGCTTAGTTACTTGGATCATCAGGAAGATATAGTAGGTGTAAGAATTTCTCCCTCTTCCATTGGACTCTTTTATTCAGTTGAATGAGACTTGCTAGAGGAGATAGGAGAACATTTCAGGGTATATTGCACTATTCAACCTCCTTTCTCCTTCCTGCTTGTGATTGTCTTAAAGTGTGGAAGTCATTTTTGTGGAGGCCCCTTCCCCACCAGTCTTGCCTCAGGCCTCATGAAAGATGACCATGTAAAAACAGAAGTGAATTAATAATACATACATGCAATATTAATAGGTCAGTGAGACTAAATATTGTGAAACCAGCAGCTCTGAAAAGTAAGTCAGTGTTTAATAATGAGTTCTTTTTTCAAGAACTACAAGAAGCAGGTGAAGGGCATATGTATTTCTAGTAATGCCTTGAAGTCTAGAAAAAATGTTGAGCTTCAGCAATTACCCTAGAAACGGTGAATTATCTTGTGTAATGAGTGTGTGCAGGGAGGGAAATGAGGACATCTCAGGGACAAACTGACATGTTATTCAGCAATAAATTGAAATAAGGGAAAGAATAAAATAATATTCACCATATTATGATTTGGTTATACAGTTTTGCAATTCACCTAGTCTTAGAGATCCAAACTAAACATGGTAATTCATCATTTATCTTGAAACTGTGAGCTTCCAGCTCTGGGAAATATGTATTTATCTGTTGTAGCAACAAACTAGGTTACTTAAATCATCAAAAAGATTCAGTAGCTGTAGGAATTCGACACTCTTCCCATGGACTTTTTATTTAAATGAATAGGAATTCATAGAGAAAATGTAAAACACATTTTGAGATGTTTTAGACTATCCCATCTTCCTTGAACTCCATGCTGCGATAGGATTGAGAAATTTGAGAAAAGACATGAGGCATGAGAATAAAAGTGGAAAAGGGAAACCTAGATGAAATACTAATTCAGTAATTTCTTTGTTACAGTACCCTGCATAGGTTGCAAAAAAATGGAGCAGAAAAAGGTAAATAAAGAATGGATATGTGTAAATAGTGGTCTTGGGCTTACACTGGTAAGTCTTTGTATTTTAATAATTATTTTCAGTGAAGTCTGATTCATACCTGAGATTTTAACACTTTATAAGATGATTTGTGTCACAAATTAAATATTTACATCCTCTTATAACAGGGATATCAAACTCAAGGCCGAGGGGCCGGTTCCTGTCCACATAGTCATCTGGCCTTTGGGGCCACCCTGGAAACAGCAAAGGAATGGCCCGCAGTGCCTCTGCCAGTGAAAATGGAGCTCATGGAGGCTGCATGTGCTCTCCAGCTCTGTTTTTGCTGGCAGAGGGTTGTAAGAGGCAGCCTCAGCCAAAAATAGAGCTCAGGAGTCCATTTTTGCTGGCAGAGTGTTTGGGCAACCACAGGTGCTTCCAACACATGTGACCTCAAGATTGTTATGCCCACAATGGCCAAGCCACCTTTGCCTCCTCCACCGTAGTCAAACACATCCCTGATGCAGCCTCAAGGCCATTGAGTTTGACACCCCTGCCTTAATCAGGTGACCAACCATTCTTCTTTTCCTCCTTTTGTAAGTTCTGTCCTCTCTCAAAAAGTGTCCTCCTAATGTCCTTGTCAGAGTTCCAGATAAAATCCATTCCTTCCAGTAACTCCAAGACACACACCATCTCAAAGTACTTTTATTGGAACAGTACCTGGCACATACTGGGGAAGTCCGGAACTAATTTTTCCTGGCTTCCCCACACAGCCCCAAGGTACAACCCCCACCTTTTCCCCCTCATCACCAGATCACATGCACCAATCCCACAGTAAGTTTTATTCTTCTCTGCACCACACTCTGTAATCTTGAACTATCAAAGTAATATATTTTGTCTAGTCAGAGCTACTCAATTTACATCACCCTTCCCACATTCTTCAACTGTGTGGCAGCAATGAATTCCATAGCTGACTGGTGCCCCCCCCCGAAATATCCTTCTCCTTTAAGAAAATAAGAAACAAAACACAACCAGGGGTTAATGTATTGTCCTTAACCCCCTCTCCCCTCTCCACAAGAACCCTTCCGTTTATGGGGGAATTCCTCATAGAATTGGTTAACCAATCTATCTGCATGTACATCCCAACTTTTTACCCAAGTAGCATCTGATATAGGGTAACCCTTCCATAAGACCAAATATTGTAATCGTCCTCGGTGTAATCTAAAATAGAGGATTTTCTTGATTTCATAATGTCTCTCACCCTGTAGGGTTAACCGTTTAGGGGGAGCGACTGGCCTTGGTCTTATCATTGATGTAACAGCTGGTTTTAATAAACTACTATGGAACACTGGGTGAATTCTTCCTAATCGTTCTGGAAGACTTAATTGGATTGTGACCGGATTGATTATTTTTGAAATTGGGAATGGACCTAAGAATTTTGGCCCCAACTTCTTACTAGGAATTTTCATTTGGTTGACAAATATACTTTGTCTCCTACTTTAAATGGTGGTTGGAGGGATCGATGTTTGTCTGCTTGCTTTTTGTAATCCATTGCAGCTTCAGTCAAAACTTTTTTCATATTCTCCCAACCTTTTCTTAATGAGTTAATCCATTCTGTGGATGTAGGAGGTTCTCTAGGTAATTCTGGCATAGGGAGAAATTTCATGCCAGCGTTGATTTGGAGTGGAGTCAACCCTGTGATGCTATGTACTGCATTATTATAAGCAACCTCTGCAAATGGTAATAATTCAGCCCAGTTCTTCTGTTGATAATTTACATAGCATCTAATGTATTGTTCAACCATGGAGTTCGCCTTTTTCACTGCTCCATTGCAGGCCAGATGGAATGCTGAGGATAACCCTTGGGAGGACCCAATAGACTTTAAGAACTCCCTCCAGAACTTAGCAGTAAATTGTACCCCTCTGTCTGATATTATTCTACAAGGTACTCCATGTAGTCTATAGATGTGCTTCACAAACAGTTTTGCAAGCTTTTTTGCAGATGGAAATCTTTTACAGGCTATAAAGAGGGCCTGCTTTGAGAATAAGTCAATAACAGTCCAAATGATTGTATTCCCTCCACTCTCAGTTAATTCTACAATAAAGTCCATTGTGATTTCTTTCCATGGCTGTGTTGGTTCAGGTACTTGTTTGAGGAGGCCATGGGTCTTTCCAGTTCTGTGTTTCATTGTGGCACAAATTGAGCAACTTTTTACATAATAGCCCTCCAGCCGTGAGTTGTGGCTACGCTTTAGTACCACTAGTCTTAGGTTTGCGGATACATAAAGTTTAGTCCCTTTCCAAGCCAGTCCCTCATTCATTGTTAATTCAGTGTGATGGTCCACAAACCAGGGATCAGTCCATAGGGCTGCTTTCAACTTTATGGTCAGTTTGTCTTCCAGGCGTTTGGGGTTGCAGTTGACTCGGCCTCGAGTAGTTACTTGGTCTGCTGATTGAGCTTCTGATATCAAAGCCTGTACTATTTCTCTCAGTGACTGTCAAACTGGGGTTTTCTGGATAGGGCATCCTCCAAGATATTTTTTCCCTTCAGGGATATATTTCATATTGAAGTTGAACTGCTTGAAGTATTGACAACAGCGGATTTGTTTTGGTGATAGTTTCCAAGGGGGTGTTTAGAGCCTCAAGGTTCTTATTATCAGTCCACACCTCAAATGGCTCCTTTACCCCTTCTAGGAAATGCCTCCAAGTCAACAAAGCCCATTGTACTGCAAATGCTTCTTTCTCCCAGACTGCCAATCTTCGCTCTGTGTCCATCAGCTTTTTGGACATATAAGCGCAAGGTATCAGTCAGTTCTGAGAGTCTTTTTGTAGCAGAACAGCCGCTACCACCACATCACTAGCATCAGTTTGAACTATAAAAGGCCTGGTTGGATCTGGGTGCTGGAGAATGGGTTCAGCTGCAAAGAGGCATTTTAAGGTTTCAAAAGCTTTCTGACAGTCCATGGTCCAAGCAAGGGGTTGACTGGGCTTTGGTTTGGGTGGTGAAGGACCTGTTTTTAATAATTCTGTCAAAGGGAGGGCAACCTTGGCAAAAGAAGGAATGAATTGCCTATAGAAATTGACAAAACTTAAAAAGGTTTGAAGTTGCTTTTGGGTTTTGGTGGGTTGCCATTCTACTGGGGCTTTCACTTTTCCAGAGTCCATCTCAATTCCCAGGTTGGATATTTGGTAGCCTAAGTAATCTAGCAACTCCTTGTGGAATTTGCATTTTGACAGCTTTACATATAATTTGCGGGCTAGAAATTTTTTCAGGACTTGTCTGACCAATTTGACATGTTCCTCAATGGTTTCCCTGTATATAAGGATGTCATTCAGGTATATGAGGACCCCCCCCGGTCCAGGTGCAGATGTAACACTTCATTGATGAGTTGTATAAATACTGCAGGGGCCCCCTGAAGTCCAAAAGGCATGACTCTGAATTGGAAACTACCCAAAGGGCAGTTAAAGGCTGTTTTCCATTCATCTCTCTCTTTTATGCGAACTCAGTAGTAAGCTTCTCTCAGATCTAGCTTGGTGAAGACCTTGCCTTTTGACCTTGCCTTGCCTTTAATAAGTCCTTTATAAGAGGGAGAGGATACATGTTTTTGATGCACATGGTGTTCACGCCCCTAAAATCAATACATAATCTCAACCCGCCATCTTTCTTTTCCTTGAATAGCACTGGAGTGACCAATCTAGATTTGGCAGGTTCAATGAAACCTCTTTCCAAATTGCTATCAATGTATTTTCTCAATTCAGCCATTTCAGCCGGTGTCATGGAATACATCTTTGGTTTTGGCAGTTTTGCTCCGGGTTCTAATTCTATGGCATAATCCGTGGGTCAATGGGAAGGTAAAATATTACATTCCTCTTCACCGAATGCCTCAGCGAAGTCTGTATATTGTCTGGGCACTTGTGGAGTACCTAGAAAAGGGTCCAAGGCAGTGGTTGCTGTTTCAGTTTTTGGACGCAGGTTGGATGGTGGGTTTCTTAGTAGGAGGAAGGGGAGGCAGTGGGCCCACTCCAATGATGATTTTCTGGAATCCATCCTCCCACTTGATGGTAGGGGGCCATTTATCTAGCCAAGCAAGTCCCCATTATGACAGATTCTGACTTTCTTGGAGCTACTATAAAACGTATGAGTTTGCATTGAGACGCATCTGCAGTTTGATTAACTCTGTCATTTGGGTGGCTGGGGTCCCCCAAATTAATGTCCCACCCACTTGTTCAAATCTGATTAGACATTTTAGTGGTTTAGTTTTTATGCCCAATTGTTCAATGATGGGGAGCCCAACAAGGCATCTAGAGCATCCGGTATCTATGACCGCTTCTAATTCTCCTGCCTCCCCCATGTCAGGCACCACTAACTTCACTTTGATGGTAAAAGGTGTGATAGGTGCACTCACCATAGGATCGTATTCATCAGTGGGCTTTCCAGGGAGGCTGTGTTGGTCTGGAAGGTTGCTGCTCTCTTCTGAGTGGGGAGGACAGTCCTCCTTTTGTAAGTTCTGTCCTCTTTCAAAAAGTGTCCTCCTAATGTCTTTGTCAGTGTTCTAGAGAAAATCCATTCCTTCCAGTAACTCCAAGACACATGCCATCTCAAAGTACTTTTACTGCAACAGTACCTGGCACATACTGGGGAAGTCAAGAACTGATTTTTCCTGGCTTCCCCACACAGTCCCAAGCTACAACACCCGCCATTTTTGCCCTCATCACCAGATCACATGCACCAATCCCACAGTAAGTTTCATACTTCTCTGTGCCACACTCCCTTTTATTCAAAGAGAACTTATTTTGCTGAGAAATTGGTAAACCAAAACTCAAATGAACCAAATTAAGGAAAATAAGCTACTACAACAAAACCCCAGTAATGTTCTTTCGAGAATAGTGAGGCCTCTTTGATGCCTGATAATTTATTGGATCTCTAGTTTTAATTCAGAAGAAAAAAATGGCATATTTTTCAAACATTTGCTGGCTCATGTTGTCAATAGTCCACACGGTTAAAAGCTATTTTTTAAAGGTAAAACAAAAAAAATGTTCAAGATTATCCTCTTTATCGTGTTTTAAATATATCCTGCTCTTCAGCTAAAAAGGATCTCATGGGGCCATACTTTTTATTACTTATTTCCTACCATTGTTTTTTTTCAGTGATGAGAAAAATGTGTCTTTACACTAACTGTAAGATGGATCTCTGACTCCTATTAGACAGCCACTAGTGGACATTTGAGCCAGCAGTGTGCTGCAACTGCTAAAAAGATCCCCAAAAGCCAAGCCTGCATCAACAGAGAGATTTTATCAAGCTCATGTGAAATGTTTGTACTGCTTTATGCTGCTTTGCTAAAAAAAAAAAGAAGAACAACACTTGGAACGCTGCATCCAGTTTAGGTTGCCATTATTGAAATTTTAGAAAGGGTACAATGAAGAGCAAGAAAGTTGATGAGGCAGCTGGAGGCTAAAACACATGATGAATGGTTGTAGAAACTGGGTGAGTGCAGTATAATAAAGAAAAGGACTAGAGGTGACATGATACTACTCGTCCAATATTTGAGGGGTGTCACAAAGAAGAGGGGGAATCAATCTAATATCCAAAGAAGTAAGTGCAGGACAAGAAATAATGGATGGAACCATATCAGAAAGAGATCCAACCAAGAACAAAAGAGTAATTTCCTGAGGGTGAGAAGTATTAGCCAATGGAATTTGACTGGAATGGTATAGGCTTCAGCAGGGGGTTGGACCACAAGGTCCCTTTCAATTCTGTTATTCAATAAGTTCTGTTGGTTCTGAAGTGTCCCATCCAGTTGCCACGGATGCAGTAGAGATTTAGAAATGATTTCAAAGTGAAACTCAATTTCATGCTTATTTTTATATTCTATTCCATATCTTATTACCATTTTATATTTTCTACATAATTTTTCCCCTCTTTTAATTTTCTCAGCTTTGTTTTAATTATCTCAATTCAAACCATTATATTTATACTTTTGTCTATCCTGTTACAATTTCACATTATCTTTTCTTATTAAGCAAATTTTTCCCTGTCGTTACCAATTATAGTATGACACCTTTATATCCTTTAATTTTATCCATTCAAGCTCTTATTTAAGCTTCAATGTATAACTTTAAGATTATAGCATTCAATATAATACATAACTTCCAATTGAATTCTGCTTGGTACATTCTTAAAGTAGACACTATATTCTTAAAAAGAAAAAATTATATAAATATGTAAATAAAACACATTCCATTCCAATTCAATTCGATCATTAATATGCATTAAAATCTTAACATCTTTAACATTTCTTTTCAATTGAATATCATACTTCCTTGGGAACACTTTCCATAGTTCCAGATCTCCATTTCTAAGAATTGAAACACGAAGCCAAAAGAACTTCTCCCTTCTTGTGCATCTTCTTTCCATTTATTAAGTTCCGTTTTCAGTTCTTCTAAGAGTGATACCATTTTAAAAACTTTTAAACAACCACCCAGTTAATTTTAGTCATCTAGATGCAAAAACCAAAAACCACCAAGTAATCCAAATAATCCAAGGCTGTTTCTACTTGCTTCTTTTTTCCACTTTCTCTTCCTGGGGTTCTAATATTTTGTTACCAAGTTTCCATTAAAATGTATCTTTGAGGAATCTTGTTAAAACTTCACTGTAAGTTCCTTTTAATTACAGTTCAATTCCTTAATTCCAGGCAGTCTCCTTCATTTTTCCAGATCCTGCCCTTCTATTCTTTTTTTTCTCCTTTCCAGCTTTTAAAAACTTTTAAATGTCCAGAAATCTTTATTATTCCTTTGACTTTTATTTTCAGCTTAGATGCCTATTAATGTCATAGTGGATTTTTTTTCAGTTTCTTGCTTAAGTCTCTTAGCTGTCAGTATAACGAAAGGGAAGAAAAAAAATCCTTTCCCTTCTCTCTCTCCTTCGCAGCTTCAAAATCTTCTTTGGGGACAATGTTGTTAAGTTTAAATTCCAGGGTACTTTTTTTGTTACTTTTGCTGTTTGACCCAGTCAACCAAAACTTTCTCTTCTTATCTTCCTTCTGCACATTCTTTTCTGGTCAAATTCTTCTTTGACCACCGCTACAACCGCCTTTGGGAAAGGGAGTAATGGCCAGCTGGGGAGGAGAGATGCGACTCTCCTCAACCCTGCAGGCAGTCTCCCCCCTCTTCACCACCTCTACGGGGTGGCTTAGCCCTGAAACCAGCCGGCTCAGGGCACTCCAGCAGCAAGCATGGATCGAAGCCTCAGAGAGATGAGATTTCAGTCTGTCACCAAAGAAGCTCAAACCGGAAGTCACCCCTCTATGTTTTTAAGCATTAGGAATTCTCTATTTAACTAGATTTAACAAAAGGACTTACATTAAGTTAGTGGCAAGTTTCTATATCTCACAGGCAATGAATTAGTATGGATTCTCTCTCTCTCTTTCCCTCCCTCTTTCTCTCTCTGATTCTTGTCTCTCTCTCTCTCTCTTTCCCTCCCTCCCTCCCACCTTTCTCTTTGTCTTTTGTCTCTCTTTCCCTCCCTTCCACCCCATTTCTCTGTGTCTCTCTGTCCATCCCAGGGGTGGAACTGAACTGGTGCTGGGTGATGGGAATCTGACGTCCTGAAGACCAGATGGCTTCTTGTGAGGAGGAACAGAAGTGTTCTGGTAGGAGATTTGCTGGGGGCATCAGAGGGGTGCAGAGGGCTTCTCGTGAGGAGGAAGAGAAGTGAGCTGGGAGGAGATTTGACGGGCGACACTGGTTTAGTTTGCTGCCTCCATGTTCCAGACAGCAGGCAGCTGAGCAAGCAAGCCAACAATCTGCCAGCTGCCTCTAATCTGTCTGCCCACACCCAGGTCCTGCACCCTCAACCATGCTTCCCTCTCACCTTTCTCCCTGCTTCTCCCGGCCAATGGTGCTCACAAGTAAACTGCACCTAGGAATCTCAAATACATTCAAGAATGAATGTTTGTGTTGTAGCCACTGGCTGGAGCTGCTAAACAGGCAACCAAACTAA
>NW_020771026.1:3087-16492 GCF_900518735.1 Pseudonaja textilis | reverse complement strand
TTAATGACTCTGGCGACTCGCTTAACAACGGTGGTTAAAAAGAAGCTGGTAAAACTGTGCAAAGCCTCACTTAACAACCACATTAGTTTAACTATAAATTTTTGGTCCCAACTGCACAGGTGGTCCTTGACTTACAACCACAAACTGAGCCAAAAATTTATCTTGATTAAGTGAGGAATTTGTTAAGCGAGCTTTGTCCCATTTTACGACCTCTGTAGCCTCAGTTGTTAAAGTGAACCACCGCAGTTGATTAAGTTGGTAACTCGGTCGTTAAGTGAATCTGGCTTCTCTCATGCACTTTGCTTGTCAGAAGGTCGCAAAAGGGAATCATGTGATCCCCCCTCCCCTGGGGTCACTGCGTCCGTCATAGGTGTGAAAGGGTTGCCAAGCACCCAAATTTTGATCACATGACAACAGGAATGCTGCCACAGTCGTAAGTGTGCAAAAACAGTCTCACCTTTTCCAGTGTCCTCTTTTTCCAGTGTCATTGTAATTTCAAATAGTCACTAAATGAATAGTTGTAAATTGAGGATTAGCTGTATTAACAACTTGTACCTGTTGACACTTGTATTTGATTATTATACGTACAGAGGAGAGAGAGAGAGACACAGAGAGATGATAGACAGATAGACAGACAGACAGACATAGATAATACACACACACACACACACACACACACACACACACAGAAGGGGGGAGGGAGAGAAAGACAGAAAGAAAGAGAAGATAGATACAGAGAGAGATGAAAGAGAGAGAGCCGGAAAGAAACAGAGAAGAGATGATAGATAGATAGATAGATAGATAGATAGATAGATAGATAGATAGATAGATAGATAGACAGACAGACAGATTTTATATACATATACATACACACACACGGGGGTGGCGAGAGAGAAAGACAGAAAGAAAGAGAACATAGATTCAGAGAGAGGAGACAGAGTGATAGATAAATAGATAGAGATAGACAGACAGACAGAGAGATAATAGAGAGAGACAGAGACAGAAAGAAGATAGATACAGAGAGAGATGAAAGAGAGAGAGAGAGATTGAGAAAGAGAGGTTCACTTAACAATTGTGGCAGGAAAAGTCATAAAGTGGGGCAAAATTTACATAACATACGTCTCACTTAGCAACTAGGAATTCTGGGCTCAATCCTGGTCGTAAGTTGAAGATTACTTATACATACATACACAGACTCGCACATGCACACCAATTTCCCCTGGGCATAAAATATAGGTTAGGATTTCCTTGCCTATGCTGACTGATCACATTTAGGTGGGCTTGTCTCCATTGATTTGACTGAAGTAAAAGGATGAAACAAAATTAAACTTGTTGTGGTCTTATTGTTGTTATTTTTTCCCCCGCCGCTCATTATTCCTTTTTCTTTACTTTCTTTGGAAAAATGTCCCTGGCATTTCAGTCAAAGGCTGAGTGTTCTAGATAAATGTGCAGATCTCAGCATAATGGGATTTTTCCCTCCCAAAAAATATTTTACTTGGGATGGCCTGTAATTCTGGTGACCTGCAGTCTTAACTGTCCCTGGGAGATCTCTCCAAAAAGTGAAGATTTATTATGATGATTAATGAAACATGGAAGGTACTCTAAACAACGCTGGGTGGCTTACAATTAAAAAGTTAGTATAGAAAGAAACTGGCTAAGGGGAAGAGAAAGAAAGCCGGTAAAATCATTTCTCTGCCCAAAGGCTCTGAAAAAAACCCTAATTAAATTCCTTCCTATCGGTAGAAGTACGAAGTCCTTGGTGCTCTGTGAGTTCGTGGTTTGCTTGCAGATGTTTCATGACCCAACTAGGTAACATCGTCAGTGCTACAATGGGAGTGGGGTTTGCAGGGTGGGGAGGAGGAGGAGATTTGTGAGGCCGTTGGTGCTCTCTGAGCTTGTTCTGTTTTCCTGTAGACATTTCATGAACTAACTAGGTAACATCATCAGTGCTAGAAGGGAGTGGCAGGTGCTCTGTTTATACCAATGGATTGCCCCTCAAGGTTGGTGGGCATATTTCTTTCTTTGTGATCCGTGATTAGGCTGTTGTTTACTGTTAGCTTGTTTGTCTGAATTGGTAATTTCTTGATTGGGGTATATGTTTGTTGGCCAATATTAATCTCTAGATTCTTCCATTACCTCTATAGTTGGGTCATTGCCTGCAAGAAAGCTACCACCAAGGATCTCACAGCCCTCCTCCTTCTCCTCTGTAGCACTGATGGTATTACCTAGCTTGGTAACTAAATGTCTGCATAATGAAAGTACCAAGGACACCACAGTTCAGTCCTAAGCTACAAATATTCTCATTTATCCATGTTATGTCTCCTCTTGGAGATTCAAACGAACAAACACAAAGCAGCCGTTTCACAATCAAATCAAACTGTAGAAAATAACAAGATAACGGCTGGCAAAAACTGTTAGGACTTCCCTTCAAAATTCAAACAAACAGAGATCTCTTTGCAGTAACGTCCTCATTTAAAATAGACATTTTGTTTCTGGCAAAAGGCACCAGCTCAGCTGTGTCCTTTTATACCCATTAAGGCAACGTGCTAATTAACTGGCTTGCCCTTCAGATTAACGTTCCCTGGTTCTGACGTCAATCCACGATCTAACAGTCATCAGATTCAAAGTTTCTTAACAGGGCCGATCCTGCCAATCACAACACTATCCATATCAGTAGTATCTGTTGAAAACACAACTCCCAGAATTCCTAACTAGCACAGATGAAATCTGAGAAGTCTGTAAGTTGTGCTACTAATGAAGACCAGGTTGAGGAAAACTATGAATTATGACCTGCCAGGAACACAAGGAAAGCTATATCGGTCCTACGTTCGATACTCCCTTAACCTTGTTCCATCTTTCTTGAAAGATTTCTGATCTCCTACCGATGGTTAGATGGATCTCCTCTTGCTGATTGGCTAAACCGTCATAATAATACAGGTCAAAGCGCCGTTCCGTCCTCCAATCTGCCAGCAAATCCTTTTGCAAGCAGAAGAGGACGCTGAAGTGACTCTCGCTGCACACCACCCAAATTGGAAACCTGGGGGTCTTGAGATAACAGCCCACCTGAGCAAAACAACAAGGAGAAGGGGAAAAAAAGTGCACTTATTTAAAATGCCGGTCATTCAGGTCATGGTTGTCCCAAAGATACACAAACACAGGAGAACAAAGCCATCGGGACAAGGTTCAGTGGTCCACCTGCTTTTGAAAGACAAAGGCCGCTCTTTGGAAGACAGCAAAGTCCACACTTTGGACAGAGAGGACCGCTGGCTTGAAAGAGGGGCTCCAAGAGGCCACCTAGGTCAAAATTGAACAGCCCATACGGCATCATCCATCTCCAGTCTACAACACGAATCATTTTAACTGTTCCAGGAAGGCTCCAGGCCCATTTGCACTCTTCAGGTGACCCTGAGGACACAGATAAACCTCCAAGTGGCCTCAAGGACCCTCTAAAAGGATGCAAAGGACCAGCTGTCTGCAAGGAGCATAAATCCTTCCATTCCACACCGTCCAGTCAGAGCCGAGGAAGCTTCTTGGAGGAGAAGGGAAACGTCTTCAGTGAAAAACCAGGAAGTCCAGTTGCCTCTTGAAAAAAGCACCTTTGGGGACATTAATTAAAAATAATCATTGCTTTGGAAGCCCATCAAAAGTGAACGAGTATTTAACCCATTAAAGTCTAATGGGTTCTAGACCTGACAGAGGGAACCATATTAGCGTTACAGAGAAAGAACATAGAGGCAGTCCTTGAGTTATGAATGGTCTCTTAGCAACTGTTCATATGACGATCAAAAAAAAAGAAAAAAAAGAGGTGCAGGCAGTCCTCAACATCCAATCATCTATTTAAGGACCATTCTAAGTTATAACAGCATTCTTAAAAGTGATCGACAATCACCACAGCATCGTCAACATGATCAGAATTTGGGTCCTTGGCTATCAGCAGGCATTTATGATGTCATGGGGGGGTCAGGGGTCAAGTCACGTGATCACCATCTGTGACTTCCCCTGCTGGTTTTTGACCAGCAAACTCAAAGTGGGGAAAAGCTGGTCTAAGGGTTGTATTTTTATTTTTTATTTTTAAAAAGCAAGCTGTGCTGAATTTGGGATAGAAGATTTTATACTGCGTTTCAGGTCCTCAGGCTTTTACAGACGCTTCTGATACTATAAAAATGTTTTAAGTGGTGCTCCAGCTGTTGTTCCTAGTTGTCTCCTGTGTGACAACCCTGACATGGAGGACTGAGAATCTCTATAGATCAGTCCAAAGATCTTAAAGCCCTCAAAACTGAGAAACACATCCTCAGATAACGACTGTATTTTCAGCAGTTCGAATCCCTAGCGCTGCGTAACGAAGGGAGCGCCCGTTACTTGTCCCAACCTAGCAGTTCGAAAGCATGTAAAAAATGCAAGTAGGAAAATTACCTCCCCTTTGGTGGGAAGGTCACAGAGACCTGTGCACTTTTGAAGGCGTTTCGTCATGCCGGCCACATGACCACGGAGACGTCTTCGGACAGCGCTGGCTCTTTGGCTTTGTAACGGAGATGAGCACCGCCCCCCTAGAGCCAGAAACGACTAGCGCGGATGTGCGAGGGGAACCTTTACGTTTGCTTTTACCTGGTTTATTGAAAAGACTAACACCCCCTTCGAGGTTAGCGAAAATGAACCCAAACTCTAGTCCAAAATGTTGGAAATGTAAAAACATAGAGGGAACCTACTTTCATATGTGGTGGACCTGTAAAGAAGCCCAGAAATACTGGCAAAAAATTAGAAAATGGCTGGAGGAGATAACCAAAGAACAAATCGAATACAAACCAGAGTTCTTCCTACTAGGGATCTCTGATAAACATTTTCCTAAAAAGACGAAATATATAATAATTCATATTCTAACTGCGGCCAGATTAGCATTTGCCCAGTGCTGGAAATCATCCTGTTTACCTACAGATCAATTGGTCATTCAGAAAATATGTGACTGCGCAGAAATGGACAATTTAACCATAGCTCTTAAAAATAAAGAGTCTTCAGCATTTGATAATAATTGGAATGTGTGGTATAATTGGTTATATCAGAGATAAACTGTTCAATGAATAATGGGTAATTTAAGCATAAGTAGTGATAAGATGTGTATAATTAAAGTAAGGTAGGAGAATTGGATCTTGCAGACTGTCAAAAAGGAAATCTGTCTGGTTTTAACGTATTTTCTTTTTTCTTCCGTCTCTTTGTTTTTTTTCT
Source organism: Pseudonaja textilis (assembly GCF_900518735.1). The sequence goes on along the minus strand of NW_020771026.1, from coordinate 11,272 downwards.
TTCTTTTATACTTCTTTTTCTCCTTTTTCGGTCGCAAGACCGAGCTTTTTTTTTTTTTTTTCCTCTCTCTTTCCCTTCTTTCTTTCTTCTTTTTCTCTCTCTGTTGCATATGTAATGTTGTTATGTCATTTTTTAATTGTAAATTCAATAAAATTTATTAAAAAAAAAAAGAAAAGACTAACAAGACATGATAGTAGTCTTCCAATATCGGTCGTAATTTTCATATGTGAAAATCGGTCCTAAGTCACTTCTGTCGGTGAAGTTGTTACTTCGATCTGACGCTAAACGAACGGTTGTTAAGTCGAGGAGTAACGTGTACGAGAGTAAACCTTTTGACCCAAGACCCCAGACGGAATAGCCGAGAAGCCTGGACGGGTGCAGAAATCCCCATCAAAAACAAAACAGGGATGTCGAGCTGATGATTTCTGCCTTTGTGGGTCATTTTGTAAAAAGTTTTGACAGTTGTAATGGAGCCAGGGGAAAAACCAACTTGAAACGTCAACAAAGGAAGAAGTCCCACAATCTGCTTTGGCCAGAGAGGTAAGAGGTGATGCCAGCAGCCAAAACCCAGTTATACTTTTCTGTGAAACTAATTTTAAGAATGGGAGTGTTTGCCGTAACGGTGTTGATTTACACACGTGTTTCTTAATCACAGCAGCTTTAAGGCATGTGGACTTCAGCTCTTAGTATTCCCCAGCCAAGCTTCCTGGGGGATTTTTAAGAGAGAAAAAGAGCCCTAAAACAGACATTAGTTTTGATTCCCAAAGGAATACAATCCTAGGAAAGAGAAACCACAAAGCGAAGGGCGTGTCAGGTGCCAAGAAGAGGAAAAAATAGGATACGGGGGTGAAATCAGAACATGGCAGGACAAAACGTACACTAAGATATAAGCTAGAGTAAAGGGTAAAATGTAAATTAAAGTAAAAATTCAGCAAAAAATAAAGTAAAGAGTAAAGAATAACATAAAGAGTAAAGTAAGGAATAATGTAAAGAGTAAAGTAAAAAAGCAAAGTAAAAAATAAAGAGTAAAGTAAAGAGTAATGTAAAAAAGCAAAGTATAAAATAAAAGTAGAATAAAGAATAAATAAAAAAGCAAAGTAAGAAGTAAAGAGTAAAGCAAAAAGTAAAGAGTAAAATAAAGAGTAAAGAGTAATATAAAGTAAAAAGCAAAGTATAAGGTAAAATAAGAAGTAAAGAGTAAAGCAATGTAAAATAAAAAGTAAGGAGACGAGTAAAAGGCAGGCATTATGGAGGCTACCTAGTGTGGCACAAAGTTAACAGGGAGAAGCACAGAAACCGGAGAAGATGAAATGATTCACCTCTTAAACCTCAGGGGTTTCCACTTTTTAGAAGCTGCAATATTTATCTTGGGATTTAACCTCCTTTTTAGCGTTGGACAAGAGGAATGTCTGCATTTCTGGGTGGATAATTTCAAGGGACTGGATTCCACTTTGGCTTCTGGCCGTGCCAACATCAACAGAAAACAACTCCAAAAGGGTATTTCTGGATTCTTTTCATGCTTCTCCAGTAAATAAAACTGTCCTCCAAAACCCATCAAAATACAGGCAAACCCCCTTGATTTTTAGTTTTTATTATTATTTTTTCTTATCTCTCAGGTGTCTAAGAGATACATCTCAAACTATTAGGAATTCCGGCATGTTTTCGGTTAAATAATCTTTTAACTGATTATAAAGTTCTCATTTAGGGAGAGGAAGAAAATGGAGTGACTGGCAAAAACAATTCCCCCCAAAGACTCAAGTCTTCAAAATCCATGTTTCTACATTTTGGCAACTTGAAGATGTGTGGACTTCAATTTCTAGAATTTGCAGTAGAACTGGCTGGAGAATTCTGGGAATTGAAGTCCCCGTGTCTTCAAGGTAGTGAGGTTGAGAATCGTTGCTCTTGAATACAGACTGATGTGGGAACCGTCTGGGTTCCAATTTTGCAATTTATAGGTAGTCTTTGACTTCATGACGCCATCGGTCTGCTAAACTAATAATTCCCTCCACACTGTCCAACTGTTTGCAAAGTCTGCAGTACTATTACTATTAATCTTCTCATCAGTCCTTATCACCCATCCCCTCCCACTTGTGACTGTAGGACTGTAACTCTGTCGCTTGTATCCTTACGATTCATATTGACTGTTTCCTTGTATGATTTGATTGCTTATTGTACCCTATGACTATCATTAAGTGTTGGACCTGATGATTATTGACTCTTGACAAATGTCTCTTTTCTTTCTATGTACAGTGAGAGCATTTGCACCAAGACAAATTCCTCGTGTGTCCAATCACCCTTGGCCAATAAAAGAATTCTAATTCTTCTAATTTTTAGTGACCGTTTGAAGTTACAACAGCCCTGAGAAAAGTGACTTGTGACCATTTTTTTCACACCTAACGACCGTTTTTCCAATTTAAGAACTGCAGTGATTTGCTTAACAACGGTGGCAGGAAAGGTCGTAAAACAAGGCAAAGCTCATCAACACATGTCTTGCCTAGCGACGAACGTTTTGGGCTCGGTTATGGTTGCTAGAACGAGGATTAGCTGAATTTAAAAAAGGAAGCTATTTGAAAATGGAATTAAGGAGAAAACTGGCGTGCAGAACAAGGCCAAAGGATACAGAAGGATGCAGGCCGGAAGGGCAAATGTTTGGGTTGACTTTGGTGGAAATCTTGTCAGTTCAACTCGAATAAAGTCCTCCTTTTGAGTTACTTGATGGATTGATGAGCTTGGGATAACAGAATAGCAGTTGGAAGGGACCCTGGAGGTCTTCTAGTCCAACCCCCTGTTAAGCAGGAGACCCTATACCATTCAAGACAAAGAGGTGTCCAATCTCTTCTTAAAAGCCTCCAAAGTTGGAACGCTCACAACTTCTGAAGGCAAATTATTCCATTGATTGATTGTTCTTGCGGTTGGTAAATTCCTCCTTAGTTCTAGGTTGGGTCTCACCTTGATTAGTTTCCACCCGTTGTTTCTTCACCTGCCTTCAGGTGCTTTGTTTGGAGAACAGCTTGACCCCTTCCTCTCTGGGGCAGCCCCTTAGCTATTGGAAGACTGCTGTCATGTCACCCCTGGTCCTTCTTTTCATTAAACCAGAGATACCCAATTCCAGCAAACCTTCTCTGTATGTTTGATCCTCCAGTCCCCTAATCCTCCTGGTTGCTCTCTTCTCTGCACTCTTTCTACATCGTGGTGACCAAAACTGGTTGCATTATTCCAAGTCCAGTCTTACCGAGGCCTTATAAAACTGTACCGTCCACTTCACGTGATCCCAGGCAAAGGGGACGTTATACCAGCCTTCCCACCAGCCTTCTCCTTACCTGGCAGACGCCATAATGCTCAAAGAGGGACAGCAAGACCACATCGCTACGCCCACTGATGCCTTTCAGGAGGGTGACGTCGCCATTTCCTGAGTCCAGCTCCATCACATCGTTGAAGACATTGGATACGGCCCTGCCGGTCAGTAGCAAGTTGACCAGTTCCTAGTTTCAGGAGAACAAAACGATGGGCGGATTATACACCAGTTGGGACTTTAGACGGGCTCAAAGAACCCGATACGATCGCTTGACTCCAGAAATGAATTCGAGGGAAAGGAGAAACGTTCTTCCAGTTTTGGGTGTAGGGAAGCTTAATTACAGGTAGGCCTCAATTTACAAACAGTCCGTTTAACGACCGTTCAGTTGCAGTGGGAGTGAAAAATGAGGCTTATGACTGTTTTTCACATTTACAACCAATGGGATTCCCCTTTTGCGATCTTCTGGCAAGGGAAGTCAGATTCACTTAACAACCGCGGGGCTGTAAAATAGGGCAAAACTCATGTAACGCATGTCTCACTTAGCGACAGGAATGTTGGGCTCGATTGTGGCTGTAAGTCGAGGACTGCCTGTATAGATGACAATAGGATTGCATTTAAGCCCCAAATCTCTGTTCGCTAAGTGAGACAGTTGTTAAGTGAGTTTTGCCCCACAGCAGATGAACATGGAACGTTTGGGGAATATGTTTAAAGTTGAGTGTTTCTAAAGTTCTGATTTGAAAAAAGAAATATTAAAAGTAGTGATCTACAACTTTCATCATAGCAAATACAAAAAAAAAAAACCCACCTTAGAGATCCTATACTTCCTAAAAGTTACGATCGCCTTCTTCCCATAATCCATCCCTCATGCAAATCCACAAATTTATTATTTTTATTTTTCTCGGTTTTTACTTTTCTCTTCCCCTTTTCTTTTTCCTTCCCTTTCTCTCTTCCCTCTCTCCCTTTTCCTTCTTGGTTAACTTTAGGTCTTTTTGTTATGTTTTTAATTCCATGAAATTATTCTTTTAAAAAAGAAAAAAAAAAGTTCTGTCTGTTTCTGTTTCTGTTCACGTGGCAAATCAATCCAAATACATCTAAAGGCATGATTGATACAATTGCTGATGAGTAAAGACTGAAGGTGTCAGTGAAAGACGGAAGAGTGATGGGAAGTTACGAATCTGGCTGATTGATTGACTGATTGATCGCAGGGGGTGGGTGCATCAAGACCAGGTCTTGGGTGATAAAAAGGAGGAAAAAGCACAGGAGAAATTAAAAGGAAAGTGGAATTGCAGCTAGTCCTCGACTTACGACCACAATTGACCTCAAAATTTTCTGTTGCTAAGTAAAACATTGGTTAAGTGAGTTTTTGCCCCATTCTTTCTTGCCACTGTTGTTAAGTGAATCTCTGCAGTTGTTAAGTGAGTAACACAGTTGTTAAGGGAATCTGGCTTCCCCATTGACTTGGCTTGTTAGAAAGTCGCAAAAGGGGATGATATGACCCCGGGACCAGGCAGCAGTCATAAATGTGAGGCGGTTGCTAAGCGATCCCATGACCATGGGGATGCTGCAAGGCCGTGACGGTGAACCTATGGAACCGATGGTGAACCTATGGCACGCCGGAAGTGGCACGCAGAGCCATTGCTGCCGGCATGGTGAGCCCTCCCCCAGAGCAGGTCTACTGGGCAGGTGTCCTCACCGCCCGCCTGACAGCTGATTGTCAGGTACCTGGCCTACGATGGGGGGGAGGGGTCACACATGCATGCTCAGGGGGCATTGGGGGGGAGGCTGCGCACATTGCCTTCTGGGTACTGGCATTTGAGCGTGCAGGCACAATTTTCGGCACAAGAGCCCAAAAAGGTTAGCCACCAGTGCTGCAAGGGATGTAAGTTTGACAAACAGCCATCAGTCGCTTTTTTCCAGTGCCGTTGTTATTCTGAAGGGTCGCTCAATGAACCTCTACTGCAGGACGGGTAAAATACAAGTCCCGCTAAGTCAAGGGTCCCCAAACTTGGCCACTTTAAGACTTGTGGACTTCAACTCCCAGAATTGTTGGGAGTTGAAGTCCCACAAGTCTTATTCAAGTGGCCAAGTTTGGAGACCTCTGTCCTGGGTGGACAAAGAAGACCGATTCATCATCAGCCATCCAAAGGAATGGAAAACAGGCGTGAAGAGAACCAGTTTGATCCAGTAATTAAGGCACCGGGAGAGAGACTGGGGGGAGTTTGAGCCTTCTTGCCTTAGCGATGAAAGCTGGCTGTGGTGACTCTGGGCCAGTCCCTCTCCCTTAGCCTAACCCACCTTAAAAGTTTGCCATTGTGTGGAAAATGAGGAGGAGGGAAGTGTGCTGGATGTGTCTGCCGCCTCCAATTATTTCTAAAATTTTAAAGGTGGAGTATAAATAAAATATAATAACATGAAATGAAATAATGAAATGAAATGAAATAGTGAACTGAAGCAAAACATAGTGTAGAATATAGAGTAAAATATAAAACAAGTCAAAAATAAAACAAAATTAAAATAATTAAATTAAAAACTGAATTAAATTAAATCAAACTAAATTAGGAGAGGGCCAGATCAGAGCTTAACTTCCTAAAAATGTGTCAGAAACAAGCCATATTCGAACCTTTCTGCAAGAGTAAGAAGGTGGCAGATTGAACGTGCAGAGAGACATTCCACAGAAGGGGGCCACCACCGAGAAGGCTGCCTTAGGGGATCCCGAAGGGCTCAATTGCCTCTAGGGCAGGAGCTCAGCCAGTTGATGACCGTTCCAGGGCGACACTGGTCAGATAATTTACCCTAGAGTGGGACCCGGTGTTGCCACTTTCCTCGACTTGACCCCTTAGCAACTAACAACTCCAGAGGGACTGGTTCTGTAGCCGGAACCTCCAACTCATGGGCCCCGCTGGGCCCTGTTTACCTGCATGCAGTATCCGTGTGCCCCGATCAGTGGGTTTGTGGTGACATCCACATCTCCACGGACTCTGTTGGGGAAGAGAAAAAAAATCCTCGTCGAAATTAAATTCACGAAACTGGTGCACATTTCTCCTTTTTCTGCTCGAAGTCTGGTTATCGTCCTCGGAAGGTGAACAGGGGTTTGCACAGAAAAATGAAAGCAAAACAGTAAAAAAAAAAAAATGCCAGGAGAATGATAGAGGGAGCAATCTATGTGGGGAGTCCTCGACTTATGACTGCAATTGAGGCCAACATTTCTGTTGATAGACGAGACAGTTGTTAAGTCAGTTTTGCCACGTTTTACGACCAAGCACCTGAATTTTGACCACAGGGGATGCTGCAACAGCCATAAGTCTTGTGGCTTTGAATGATCGCTAAATGAACGGTTGTAAGTTGAGGACTCCCGGGTATGGATGGCCTTGAAGGATGAGGGAAGGAGACGCCGCAGAGAAAACAACCATATGAGGAGCCTCCAGTTGTTCTGTATATGCATTTGCATTCTTGTAAACCTACATCTTGATTGGCTAAAACGCGCACAGCACTCGGATTGGTCGCGTGCGCGGCACTGATTGGCCGAGCCAATCGCGGGTGATTCGAGCGGCTGTCATTGGCTGCGGCGCCCAATACCAGTTCAATATAAGCCGTCGCGCTCCAAGCCGGCAGCCAGATCTAACTTAAATAAAAAGAGCTTTAAACCAGTCACTGCCTCACGTCTCTTCTTGGGACCGATCGACCGACTTAACACCAGTCCCTAAACCATGAGAGCAAAAAAACTTAGAAGGTCTCATCCCAAGCAATTTAAAAGTGGAAGAAGGAAATCCTCTATACACTGCAACCTTTTGGGTATTGTTTTTAAGAAATTAAATATTTCTTAAATTCACCTTTTCACTGAAGAAGAAAAATGAATTCAAACCACAGGATACGTTTTCAGTGGCCGTATTGGGCTTCCCCTAAAACCAGAGGAATTTAACTAGGATTCGGACTAAAAACAGGGGATGTGAAATCACATTTTAAAGTCAAATACTATTTTTTTTTCGGTTGCTTTAAAAAAAAAAGAATCTGATTCTAAAAATAAAAGCAAGGAATAATTGTTATTGTTCCCTGGAATGCCGAACCGAAGCTCGGCATATCGAGGAAGTATTTGGACTAAAAAAAGCTTTTTAACTGCAGCCTTGGAAAGCAAGTTTATCTCACTAAAAAGAAGTTTATATTAATAAACCACCATCATCAAAGAACAATTCTAAGAGTTGATTTATAGGAGGGGCTCTTTCAAAGAATGTCAAGTCCAGAACATGACCGGAAGAAGAAGAAAGTGGAAAGTTGCTGAGATATAACGAGTATTGGTCGGCCGCTGGCCGTTTTTTTTTCCTTGAATGACATCCATGGGATTCCCATGGCTTTGCTCGAAGCCAACTCACGGATGAAATATGCGTCAGTTAGGAGCTCTGGGACATCAAGGGTGAACAATAGAAGGAACTTCTAATCCCATCCATAGTTGCAAATGTTCTGGGAACGCCAAGTTGAGACTAAGACACTGGAGGAGAAGCGACATCTGGGTTTTCCATCGTTTTTCCTAGGGAGGAAATAACCTGCAAACTGAGCGGCACTCCTAGAGGTTGAGGAAGCCTCTTCCCAAGGCCAATATCTCAGTGCATTTGAAGGAGGGTGACCTCAAGGGTTTTTGACCAGCAAGGCGCAGAGAAAATGGAGGAACACACAAGCTACAGAAACTTGCAGAAGTGGCTGTCCACTCTCCAGTAATGGAGCACCCGAAACTTCTGAACGCAAGGTGTTCCACTGGTTAATTATTCTGTTAAAAAGTTTCTCCTTAATTTCAGGTTGCTTCTCTCCTTGGTTAGTTTCCACCCGTCGTTTCTTCTCTGGCCTTCTGGTGCTTAGGAGAATAGGTGGACCCCTCCCCTCTTTGTGGCATCCCCTCAA
>NW_020771025.1:0-16494 GCF_900518735.1 Pseudonaja textilis | reverse complement strand
CTGGATCAGCCAGGGACTTTGCGATGTCCCTGGGATCAGCAGAACGCGCCCCTTACTATCACCATCTCTACGGGACGATTTAGGTCCATTAGGACCAACCAGGGGCGAAGATATCAGCTGCAATCTCAGAGCCCCAGATCTGAATAACAAAGATCTTGCATGCAAAATTGGATGAAGTTTGAAAATAAAATGAAGATATTGAAAAAGTTTAAATATATAACTTATGTTGTATATTCGTGAACTGGGATAGAGCTTGGTAACAAGGTCAGCCAATGAATAGGCATGGTAACTAAATCAGCCAATGGGGACAATTTGGAAACTGAAACTAGAAATAGCCTAGGATGGAAACTGAAACTAGAAGTAGCCTAGGCATGGCTCTATGTTAAGCTGTGCAGCTCTGAAGCTATTGAGTTCTGAATCTGTCTATTGAAATGAATTGCTTCTCTCTTCTGCTTGCCTGCTGAACTAAAGTAAATGAGAAATTAATTTGCTCGTCTGTTGAAGTGACTTGCAATATGTTTCTGTCTGAGTTTGCTGCATGTTGGAAAAATCTACAACTGGTTTAAAAAACCTACTTATTATATTATTAAGTGCTGTAAATAAACAAAGCCATCTGTGTTTATTTTTCTGGAGCTGAATTAATGCTGCAAAACTCTGAATATGTACTTCATGTATGAAATAATATGTAAAGGATCTTATTTAATCTACAACCTGTATATTTAACAGTTTCAAATGTAAAAACTTTGTCAATCAATAGCATGAAGAAAATTTCAAATTTAAATGGATTTCAATTATTTTTAATTATTTCGTTTTCAATTAAAAACCGGGTATATTGATGAAAAAATGGCATTCCATTGACTGTAAGCAAGACAGAAGGAACTATGATTTCTCCATATGATTTCAAGGAATCCAGTTAATATTTATATTACTTTGATTTTCATTTAGCTCCACCATTTTTTGCAGCATGTCTCTTTTAACAACAGTGCTGGAGAACAGGTTTCTTTTGGCCCCAATGGAGAATTTGAAACGGGGTTGGATGTTTTCAATTGGGTCACATTTCCAAACAAGTCCTTTCTAAGAGTCCAAATTGGAAGCATTGATCCTATGGCTCCCCCAGACAAGTTCCACACCATTTCTACCGTGGATGCTGTTTGGCCCCTTGTATTTAACCAGGTGTGTCTTGTTTTTCAGTTTTTAAGAAACCGCGTATTCATTCATCCACAGAAATAAATGATTAAATGACTATCACGACAACAACCTTTGGATTTAGCAGCCTCAGTATTTTTTATATGTGATGTGAACATAAAATACTGAAATATAAATGGGTGATTTAAAATTGAAATGCCCATAACCTTTGATTATCTCCAATGGAAAATCATCTCAGTAATTGTAGTACTGGATTTTGTGATTAGTCAGTTGAACATATCAATGCATGAGCATTGAGTTCAATGCAATGAAATTGAGATAAACTAAGACAAAGCAATCAGATAAATTGATATATGATAAAATAGAATGCAAACATATATTAAAAATGAATACTTCAGATCAAAAAAAGCAGGTGTTTGTTTCCCAAACTCAGCAAATTTATGAGGTGTGGACTTCAATTCCAAACTTCAACATCCTGGCTGGGGAATTCTGGCAGTTGAAGTTCACACCTCTTCTACTTGCTGAAGATTGAGGAACAAATTAATTGAACTGAACTGAATTTTAATGAATTTGAAACAAAAGAAAATGGTGAAATTGGACACTAACGATTGGTGAGGATGGGAAGAGTTTGGGTATGTCTAATTCATCAAATGGAAACTCCCAACACATACATGCTTCATATGAAAGAAATCTCATTTTATTTATAACAGACAATGCCTCTTTCCATCTGTAATGAAAAATGTCCTTCTGGCTCCAGCAAGGTAAAAATTGAAGGGAGATTATCCTGCTGTTATGACTGTAGACGGTGTCCAGATGGGAAGATAGCTGACCAAATGGGTAAGCAAAGAAACATGTTTAATATATGGATAATTTAATAAATATAAATTTATTAAGTATAAGTATTATGGTGTCGGAAAATCTTATCTGATAGGTTGTATACTTTAGTGCATTTTGTATATTATTTTCAAAAAATAATATGAAGTCATGATATCTTAGTAAATAAAGTATGCTATTAATTCTTCATGCTTAAAACTATCATGGTTCTGTGAAACAGTTTTATTTGTTCTTTTTCCCCAGACTTAGATGACTGTTTCCCATGTCCAGAGGATCAATATCCAAACAAGGGTCAAGATAATTGCCTTCAAAAAACTGTCACTTATTTAACTTTCCAAGAGCTGTTGGGTATTTCTTTGGTAATGATTGCAGTCTCCTTTTCTGTCGTCTCAGCTGCGGTCCTGGGAATCTTCATTAAACACCAGGACACTCCCATTGTCAAAGCCAACAACAGGAACCTCACCTACACACTTCTCATTGCTCTCCTGTTCTCCTTCCTTTGCACTCTTCTCTTTATTGGGCAACCTGATCGAGTAAAATGTCTCTTGAGACAAACTACGTTTTGCATCACTTTCTCAATAGCTCTTTCTTGTATTTTGGGTAAAACAACCATAGTAGTTCTTGCTTTCATGGCCACAAAGCCAGGCTCTAAAATGAGGAAGTGGGTGGGGAGAAGGATGGCCAACACTATTGTCCTATCTGTCTTCACAGTTCAGTTCACCATCTGTGTATTGTGGTTGGCCATATCTCCCCCATTTCCAGATTCAGACATGCACTCCATGGTTGAAGAAATTGTCCTGGAATGTAACGAAGGTTCAACCACAATGTTTTATACTGTCCTTGGCTTTATGGGGCTCTTGACCGCTGTCACTTTCACAGTGGCCTTCTTGGCTAGGAATTTACCTGACAGCTTCAACGAAGCCAAATTCATCACCTTCAGCATGTTGGTCTTTTGCAGTGTCTGGGTGTCATTTGTTCCCACCTATTTGAGCACCAAGGGAAAATATGTGGTTGCTGTGGAGATCTTCTCCATTTTGGCTTCAGCAGCTGGATTGCTGGGCTGCATTTTTTCTCCCAAGTGCTATATCATTATTCTGAGACCTGATTTGAATAAGAAGGAGCAATTAATAAAAAAATAAAACTGATATTTATATCTTGAATGAAGATAAATTGGTTATTTTCCATATAATATAAAGGGTTTTGGTTTTGGGGGGTGCTTTGGGGATTCTGCGTTATTTCCTCATATCAGCATATCATGTGACATATAAGACAATAACTTGATATATAGGGACACAGATATATATCCCTAATACACTCACTCTGTGAAACTATGACAGATAATTTAGCATGTCACTCTTGCTTTGCATCAAGATTCCCATGAAGTCAAACGAGGAAGTTAGACATTATTGGAAAAGTAAACATACAGAGAACCTGTGCGACTGCAAACTCTCATTTAACCATCAGACATTTTGGAAGATGATTGTGATGGAGAATTACTTCTTAGCTTCCCTCATTTAACTGTCTTAAATTTCCTTAAAGATATTGGTCTAATAGTGGTTTTATATCTGTGTTTTGTTTCTTGCTTTCAATGAATTTCAAGAAGCCAAATCCCAAAATGTCTCATGAGGCCTAAGTATTTTGCTGCATTTCTTAGAATGACAAAAATATATAATCATAATTCTAATGCAAAAGAACAGGAAAAAATTATGAAATATCACGACCTAGATATCGAAACTACACAATTATTGGATGAAACATGCAACAGTGATACCCATTGTCATCGGGGTACTTGGTACAATGTCCAAGAATTTTTGAAAATACCTCAAGAATTTGCAGCTTCCTGCGATAATGCTAGCAAGCTGCAAAAGGTTGTGCTACTTAAAACAATGTAAATTTTAAGAAGATTCTTGTTGAAACCTAGGATGCTGTCAGCAAACTATATCAACCATTGGAGCAAGTCAGTGATATTTGTGATACATTTTTAAATGTTCAATTGACTGAGTTTTATGTTTAAATAACAATAACAGTAACAGTAACAATAAAAACAACAATAACATAATTATTATGTGAACCAAAGTACATAAAAATTTCTGCAAGCTGTGAAAACAGAGAACATCTTGGTCTTTTGCAGTGTCTGGGTGTCATTTGTTCCCACCTATTTGAGCACCAAGGGAGAATACGTGGTTGCTGTGGAGATCTTCTCCATTTTGGCTTCAGTAGCTGGATTGCTGGGCTGCATTTTTTCTCCCATGTGCTATATCATTATTCTGAGACCTGATTTGAATAAGAGGGAGCAATTAACTGAGTTTCATTTTTAAATAATAATAATACAAATAACAATAACAATAACAGATTGATTATGTGAACCAAAGTACAGAAAAATTGCTGCAAGCTGTGAAAACAAAGAACATTGTAAAAACAACAGAAGCAGAAGCACAATATAAGGAAATACAGCTGGAAGATAGATTAAATAGATGGAAAACCAAAGCTTTGCATGGACAGCACTTGAAAAACATTGAAGGAAAATGTGATGACAGCTTGAAATGGGCATGGCTTATTCTTCCATCAAGAAAGAAATGGAAAGTTTAATACTTGCTGCTCAAGAATAAGAACTACAAACTAATCAGTGGTGGGATTCAAAAAAATTTATTGCCAATTCTGTGGACATGGCTGGGTGGGTGTGGCTTAGTGGTCATGTGATTGGGTGGGCATGACTGGTTAGTCATGTAACTGGGGGAGGGGGGCATGACACATCACTCATGTCAAGGGGTGCCTTGCTTTGCCCGGCTTGCCTGGCCTCCTGAACTCTTCTGTTCTTTTTCTATTAATCTGTCTACTACTACAGTGTCTGGTAGATTATCTAATGCCTGCCTGTCCTTCTGAATCTGGAACTCTCACAGATTCTTAGCTCTATTCTTCTCCACAATCTTCTGTGGAAACTCCTTGATGACTTGCTAGAGAATTCTGGGAGTTAAAATCCATACATCTTTCAGCTGAGTGACACTGATCTAGCCCTTGGGTTCCATCTAGTGTGGTAAATCCCTGCTACTATAGATCTGGTGCTTAGTGCCTGTTCTTGTGCTGTTATGATCAGTGATCAGTGCTGCCTTTTATGCACACACACTTCAGGAATAATTATAATAATGATGATTTCTCATTCATTTCCTTACTAATAGTAGAAGTAAAATAATCAGCCAAAAATGTAACCTAAAGTTGGAACCCAAAATCAGATGTACACTAAATGTAGACTGATTTTTAGCTACATATCTTCCCAGCAAACACCAAATTTTGAAGCTCCAGGTAAAGAAGATTCATTTTAGGAGGAGTAATCACAGTTTGCATGTTGGAGTTTCCAAAAGGAATGTTGGGAAATTCTGTATTTTAAGGAACATTTGAAGGAGGTGTGCAAAATAGTTCTTCTCTGCCTGGGGCTATAGAGATCTGGCACCAATCAAAATATTGTTTGTAAAGTAACTGATCAACACTGAGGGTAAGCCACCAATATATGAGAATAAGAGCAAACTCCACTCTCTTCTAGTACTGATGATGTTACCTAGTTTGGTAATGAAACATCTGCATCTATGGTTCATATTGCTTTAATCACTATTGGTTAAGGAAACCACAACTGATTTATTTAATTGCACCAAACTCTAAATAAATCAGGAATGGAAAATCCTAAGCTATAGTGTAGACTCATGCTTCTCAACTTTGGCAATTTTAAGGTGCATGGACTTCAATTCCCAAAATTCTCAAGGTAGCACGTAGTTCACCCATCTTAAACTTGCCAAGACTGAAAAATGCTGATCTTCAGAGAGAGATTTTTCAATTCCTCTTTTACTGGTTCTTACTTATTTATAAGCAATCATAATGCAAAATCCTCACTTCCATCCCATTCCCTCACTAACCTGATTTCCAGCTCCATTCTCCTCCATGCAGGGCAACCAAAAAACACTATTTGACTATCAGTTTAAAAAAGGTTTAATCAGACCTTCCAAAAAAGAAGTTGGAGCTTCTTTTTTTGACAACCTTCATTTTTTTGAAATGGGGTGGAAATTAGACTTTGCATTATAATGCAAAATCCTCACTTCTACCCCTTCCAAGAGAAAAGATAATGCCATATCCTCATTTCTACCCCATTTCAAAATAATGATAATGCAAATTCCATTCCAGAGCACAGACCAATCCCTCACTAACTTGATTTCCAGCACTCGTCTCCCCCATGCAGGGCAACAAAAAAAGACCCTGTGACTACCAGTTCAATCAGACTTCTAATGCCTCCAGGGAATAAAGTTCTAAGTTCTGACTGAACTGACTGATTAATCTCCCAGCTGCTGGGGCTCCTGGTCCATTTGCAAGGACAAAGTTGAAACCGTTTCACATTTAATATGTAAAGGCAGCAAAATTGCACAAACTGATTACAAAGCTAGACATGACTAAGTTGCTAAATTAATCAACTTTTTGTTCTGTAAAAAATGCGACTTACCCGTATTTGAAAAATCATGGGAACATAAAGTGAATAAAGTTATTAAAAATGAGAAGGTGAAGATCTTGTGGGACTTTGGAATATAGACAGATCACCATTTTGAACACACAATGCCAGATATTACAGTTGTCAAAAACTGAAAAGTACAATTTATTGATATTTCAGTACCAGGAGATGCCAGAGTCCAAGAAAAAGAACTAAAAAAAAAACATGAAATATTACAACTTGGCCATCAAAACTATGCAATTATGAATGAAACATGTAACAATGATATCATTGGGGCACTTGGCACGTGTTCAAGAATTTACAAAATACATCAAGAAATTCCAGCCTTCTGCACTTTCACCAGCAGAATTGCAAAAAACTGCTACTCAGAACATAATACATCTTTAAAAGGTACTTAGTTGATTCCTGGGATGCTGGCAGCAAGCCGTATCAACCATTAGCACCACTCGATGGTATTTGTGATGCATTTTTGAATGTTTAATTGACTGAATTTCATGGTTAATGAATAAAGTATATTTATTTATTTAATTTATTTAATTTATATTGCTGTCTATTCGCCCATGGTGACTCAAAGCAGCTTACATAGTGTAAAACCATATTTAAATTAAAAATAAAAAAAATAAAATCTAAGAAAAAGAATCAAATAAATTAATAAAGTACAATAGAACAAAATCTGAAAAAAAATAAAATAGATAAAAAAATTATAATCATAATTGGAATTAAGCTAAAATGTAGGGGAGGCTGGTTTTTTTATATTGATGAGTGTGGCATTTCTTTTACTTCTTAAATATATTGTCTTGTTATAAAAAGGAAATATTCAGTTGTATTACAGCAGCCACATTGTCATCAATCCAGTAGTAATTATAAAGAGTTAATCCTAGGATGATTTACATAATTTAAAATTTTAAAGATAAGGGGAAAATAATGTCAATATGAATTATGGTTTCTGGGATGCTAATGAATAAAGGGTTAAATGTGGCTTTGTTGACAATTGTGAAATGGATGAACTTATTTTATAAGGCAATAAATGTTTTTTCTTTCTTAAGTTCAATCCTTTACACTGAGATCTTCACTGAATTCGTATTTATTGTTGTTTACAAATGGCAGAGAGAAAATAAAGAAAAAGAAAAAGAAATTTATTTGTAAAAGTAAATTACTATTTGGTTTGTAATGTCCCCTTTATTTATTTATCAAATTTTTATAACACACTTCCTCATGTAGTGATTCTGAGCACTGTTCATAATACTATATCGATTATAGTACTATATAGGAAGTCCTTGACTATGACCACAATTGAGCCCAAAATCTATGTTGTGAAGCAAGATAGTTTTAAGTGAGATTTGCCTAATTTTACAACCTTTCTTGCCACAACTGTTAAATGAATTGCTGCAGTTGTTAAGTAAGGAACTTCAGTTTTTAAGTGAATTTGGTTTTCCCATTGACTTTTCTTGTCAGAAGGTCCCAAAGATGATCACATGACCCCAGGACACAGAATCATAAATATGAACCAGCTGCCAAGCATCCAAATTTCAATTGCATGACCTTTGGGATTCTGTAATAGTCATAATGTGAAAAACAGCCATCAGTTACTTCCTTCAGTGCCTTTGTAACTTTGAATAGTTACCAGTTCAAAAGTTACCAATCATTTTAACAGTACAAATAGTTTTCAATGTACAACCACAATTTAGCCCAACAGGGCTAAATATGGAAATGCATGGTTGGATGATTCTAGGAATTGAGTCATTTGCTTGGGTAATCCCAAGCAGCCATGGGTAGATAATTGTCACATAGGGAACATTTGATGGAATTTTCATTATCCTTTAGAGTTTCTTTACATATAAGGCATGTGCCAGAGTCTTGTGGTTCATTGGTGGGGATTTCTTTCTCTTTGGGTTGTTGTTTGGCAATGGATTTTTTTCCTGACATGGAAGGTTTGTTGAGATGGTACGTTGATAAAATTGTTCAATCAAACAAGATATTTGGGTAATCAATAAAGCCAATATCACACTAATTAATAAAATACAATAATCACGCTAGTCAAATAATTTCACTAATCAACAATCAGCCTAATCAATAAATTATACTAATCCCTAATCACACTGGTCAATTAAATTAACTAAATCAGTAATTTTACTAATCACTTAAATTACATAAATCACTGATCATTTACACTGATCAGTAATCACACTATCTGCACTAAACATTCTAACCACACTAATCAATCAAACAATAAGTCAATTAATCAATTGATAAATTAATTATTTTATAGAAATTGTTTTAGAGGCATCATTATCTAATCATTGGTATAGGTCATGAGGTAGAAAAGTTATGTTTTGAGGTAATCAAGTAATCAGTTTTTAAGTATTGAAGTAATAAAATAGTATTTATTTATTTAGTTAGTTCCAGTGCAACATCATCCCAGTACAAACCATAGTAGTAATTGTTCTGTATGGACATTTCCATTCTTGAAATCTGGCAACCTGGATTGGTCAAAGCGCGCAGCTACCGGATTGGTCGAGCGCGCGGCACTGATTGGCCGTCCGGAATTGACCGCGATTGGCCGAGCCGATCGCGGGCGATTCAAACGGCTGTCATTGGCCGCAGCACCCGGCGCCAGATCCATTTAAGCCGCGGCTTTTCCCCACTGACTCTACTTGTGTTTTCCCTTAATAAATGAGCTGAACTCAAGTCACTGCCTCGCGTCTTTTGTTCATATCAGACGATACGACACTGGCGACGAAGGTGGGATACTGAAGCAAGTCCCACACCGCACGTAGCACACGGAACTGCAACCGGCAACATGGCCAGCGGCACCGTGCCACCCACTCCCTTCAACCAAGCTGCTGAGGACTGGGAATCCTACATAGACAGATTCCTCTTGTTCTTGGAGAGCAGCAATCTCAAGGACGCGAATGGGCAGAAGAAACGGGCCATCTTCCTAACTCACTGTGGGCCCGCAGTGTTTAAAATGGCGAAAGCCCTCGCCAAGCCCCTCGACGTGAAGGCGATGGACTGGGTCGATCTTGAACCCCTGTGCGAAGTCACTACACGCCCGCCGTGCCCACCCTCATCTGCCGGCACGAGTTCTACCGGCATGATCAAAAAGAGGGCGAGAGTATCAGCGACTTCATGGCCGATCTCCGGGACCTCGGGGGCCTGTGCGGGTTCACCGATCTCGACGAAGCTCTGCGAGACCACGTCATCCTCAGCCTCAAGGACCCCGTCCTGCAGAGCCGGCTCATGGCAAGGGGTGACATATCCCTCACCGACGCCCTCGCCGAGGCCACCGCAGCAGAAGCGACCCGAAGATCAGTGGCCCAAATGCAGCAAGCATCGCGGAGTGCCCAGCCACAACCAAGTCGACTCCGACCCCCGATAGGCAGCCCGAGACCAACCGCCGAGCGACTGCATCCACACACCACGGCGACCTCGACTCCCCCTCTGACTCCAAGGACGATGAGGAAGACATCCACCGGCTGCAGGCGGGGCGTGACCGGCGTGAGCAGCGGCACCGCAAATCAAAGTTCCAGTGCGCCAGTTGCAGCGGCGAACACCCGCGGTCGGAATGCCGGTTCTTCGATGCGATATGCCGGCATTGCGACAAGTGGGGCCACATCGCCAAAGTTTGCCGGTTCAAACGAAACTACAGCCCCCGGCGCCGAGACTGCAGCCTGCGGAGACGCAACAGCACCCCCCCCGAGGAACCGAGACCGAAACCCCGAGAGCCGATGGAGCCAGGAAGCAAGGAGCCGATGTTTCAACGAGCCCCGCCAATGCAAGGAAACGCACCAGACGGTCATCGTCGGCCATTCATCCAACTGGGATGGCCGAAAAGTCCACGTGGAGGTGGCCATTGAAGACCGCCCCTGCAAGATGGAAGTGGACTCCGGGTCCTACCTATCCATGGTCGCATGACGGGAAATCAAGCGTCTAGTGCCTTCCATACAGCGGCGCGAGCTGGAAAGCCAGAAACTCATCCTCAAGGACTACCAAGGAAACCACATCCCCGTGGTAGGAATCGGACATTTCAAAGTCTCGTTTAAAGGGCACACCGAAATACTCCCCCTGACCGTCGTCGAGAAGGACCGCCCCAGCCTCCTGGGACTCCAATGGTTCGCGCCATTAGGAATAGAGGTGACCGGCACCAACCACGTCGCCGAGGCAGACTGGGAGGAACAGCTCGCACGGGATTTCCAAGAGGTCTTCGATGGCAGCCTAGGCAAGTACCAAGGGGCCCTGATAACCTTCAGCCTAGACCCCGCCATTGTCCCAATCCGCCTCAAGCCCCGGCGAGTACCCTTTGCACTCATGCCGAAAATCGATGAGCAATTAAATAAGCTCATCGAACAGGGAGTACTCGAACCTCTGGAACATGCCAGATGGGAGACCCCTATAGTCACCCCAGTAAAACCAGATGGCTCAGTGAGAATCTGTGGGGACTATAAGGCCACCCTCAATCGTGCACTGCAACAAAGCGCCTACCCCGTCCCAGTAGTGCAGCACCTTCTACACTCACGGGGGGGGGCAAGTTTTTTGCCAAACTCGACCTGGCTCAAGCTTACCAGCAACTGCCGGTCGACGACGAAACTGCAGAAGCGCAGACCATAGTCACCCACCGTGGGGCTTTCCGTTGCAAGAGACTCCAGTTCGGAGTCAGCGTAGCCCCGGGGGTGTTCCAATGTTTAATGGAAAGGCTTCTCCAGGGCATAAAAGGGGTAGTGCCCTATTTTGACGACGTGCTGTTATCAGCGGCCGACCAAAAACAATTGGAAAGCCGCCTGAGGGAGGTACTGCAAAGGTTCAAAGACGCAGGGCTAAAAGTCAAGAGAGAGAAATGCCAACTGCACACAACAAGAGTTGAATTCCTAGGGTACCTCCTAGACCAGCATGGAATACAGAGGGAAAAATCAAAGCCATCAAGGAAGTCCCAAGGCCCAGAAACAAAACCGAATTGCAAGCATTCCTGGGGTTGATTAACTTCTATAATGTTTTCCTGCCCCAAAAGGCAACCGCGGTGGAACCGTTGCATAGGCTGCTCGACAAGGCAGCCACCTGGACTTGGGGAAGATGAGAAGAAGATGCATTCAACAAAACAAAAGACCTGCTCACATCGGACGCTGTTCTCATCCAATACAGCGAGACACTACCCCTCACGGTAACATGCGACGCATCCCCCTTTGGTGTCGGAGCCATCCTCAGCCACACCCTCACCGATGGAAAAGAAGCACCCATTGCTTTCTTTTCAAGGACCCTCTCAAAACCGGAAAGGAATTACAGCCATCTGGATAAAGAGGCCCTGGCAATTGTCACAGCCATAAAGAAGTTCTACGAATACCTTTACGGCAGGACTTTCTCCATCATCACAGACCACAAACTGCTGCTCAGAATACTGGCGGGGGACAGGGCCACCCCAAACATCCTATCTCTGAGGATGACGAGGTGGTCTGAATTCCTCGCTGCCTACAATTACCGGCTGAACCATCACCCCGGTAAGTCAATCCCACACGCGGATGCATTGAGCCGCACGCCTTTGCCCACCCTGGACGCTGACCCAGCACCCACCACATCCACCCTGAGCATAGAGACTTTACCCAACCTCCCACTAACCACGTCAGACATTGCCCTGGCAACAAATAAAGACAAACGTCTGGCGCGGGTGCTAAGATGGGTGGAAAAAGGGTGGCCAGAAAGGGACGAGGAGGAACAATTCAGAGCTTTCCAGAACCGCCAAACAGAACTCTTCACGCAAAAGGGTTGTTTACTGTGGGGGGATAGAGTCATAATCCTGGAAGAACTGCAGAAAAAAGTCCTTGGCATGCTGCACGAGGGGCATCCTGGCATCGTTAGGACAAAAGCCCTGGCCAGAAGTCACGCCTGGTGGCCAGGGATGGACAAAGAGATCGAAGCCTGGGTGGCATCCTCCAAGCAATGCCAAGAATCCAGACCAAGCCCCCCCGCCGCCCCGGTCCTAGAATGGGAAACCCCCAGAGGGCCATGGTCCTGGATTCAGATAGATTTCGCGGGACCTACCAGAGGACACACCTTCCTGGTGACTGTAGATGCTTACTCCAACTGGCTGGAGGTAAGCAACATGAGGACAACCACCACAGAAGCCGTCATCAAGGAGCTCAGCGAGCTATTCACAACCCACGGCCTCCCAGATGTCATCGTATCGGACAACGGCCCCCAGTTCACCGCACTACCCTTCGAAAGATTCCTAGCGGAACGAGGGATCCGACACGCATTAACGGCACCAGCTCACCCGGCGGCGAATGGAAGGGTGGAGAAAATGGTCCAATTCACGAAAAGGACCATCCAAAAAATCGAAACCGGGGACATACAGGACAAGATCAACAGGATGCTACTCATACAGCACATAACCCCGAACACAACAACAAACAAGAGCCCAGCGGAGCTGCTGATGGGAAGAAAGCTGCGATCACCACTTGACCACCTACACCCCACATACAACCCAGAGAAGCCCAACGACTCCACCAGCAAGCACTGGACATTCGCACTGGGAGACGCGGTCTATGCAAAAAACCTCACCGGGGACCCTCTCTGGATACCGGCAACGATAACCCAGGTAACGGGTCCCCATTTGTACCGGCTACTAACAAACGATGGGCGAGCATGGAAACGGCACATCGACCAGTTAAGGTCGAGAACCACCGCGGGAAATACAACCGACATGCAAACACTAGAAACAGAAGGGAGCCGCCAAAACACCAACCAAGAGGGGAGGGAAAGCCTCAAAGAACAAGAAAGACAAACCCACCCAAAAAGGAACCAGCAGTACTCACCGTCCGAAGCACCAGGGAACGACCCACTCGAAGCCTCGCCTGGAAGGAGCAGCCGAGCCAGCTCGACCAGCCCGGGAAGCCCAAGCGGGAGCAGCCAAGCCAGCTCAACCTGCCCGGAAAGCCTGAGCGGGAGCAGCGAAGCCAGCAGCTCGACCAGCCCAGGAAGACCAGGAGGGAGCTACGGCAAGAGGCCGGACTCACCCTTCTAGGCGTTTCCATCAATGAGGCGGAGAGCGGCAAGGATCCCAACCGAACCAGCCGGCAGCCAGGAAACAACTAGTCTGCGCAGGTCCAGTCGGCAAGTACAGAGCCCCGCCTACTTACGGGACTACATTACGTAGGACCGAACCAAGAGGAGAGGGGTGTTCTGTATGGACATTTCCATTCTTGAAATCCGGCAACCCGGATTGGTCAAAGCGCGCAGCCACCGGATTGGTCGAGCTCACGGCACTGATTGGCCGTCCGGAATCGACTGCGATTGGCTGAGCCGATCGCGGGCGATTCGAACGGCTGTCATTGGCCGCAGCGCCCGGCGCCAGATCCATTTAAGCCGCGGCTTTTCCCCACTGACTCCACTTGTGTTTTCCCTTAATAAATGAGCTGAACTCAAGTCACTGCCTCGCGTCTTTTGTTCGTATCAGCCGATACGACAGTAATCTCTACTAATTACTAAGTGGGTCATATTATTAAAATAAGGATCAGACACAGTAAAATACAATAAAATGAGAGAAGATAAAACAGTAAAATAAAATGGGATATGGTAAAAAATAATGCACTATGTATAATGAAATGAATCCTAGAGATAGAAAACAGTAGGCACTTAAGTGAATTAATTACTTTTAAATAGAAACTCAATTTGTGGTGTATAAGATATCCTACCAACTTCACAGTTCAATTGACTAGATATATATTTGGGTCCTGAACAAAATAGAATTATTTTTGTTGGTTTCTTTGAGAACTAGTATGTCCTTTTTGTGATGCAATCTCTCTATGTATTGAGCCCTTGTTGAGCTGCCATATAATGGACAAGGGATTAGGACATCTGAAGTAGTCAGGTATCTTTAACTACACATAATGACACTCTAGAAGTTCTCATAGCTTAATGGAAGGAATCCATTTGTTGCAACAGAGTGAAACTATTTTTAAAATGGCTTGAACGTGGTTTTTGGTGAAATCTCCTTAAACTTAAATTTATATTTGCCTCCCTGAAAGAAATTAAACAGGGAGCAGAAAGGCATTCTTTTAGCATAGACTTTCTGCCTAACCAGCTAACTGGTTATGGTAATCCAAGTAAAGGAATATGATTGCGCATTAAGCAGAAAAAAACACCCTTTCATTGTTGATAGCATTTATGTGCTATAGGGCAGGGTGTAAATTTAACAAATAAAATAAAGAAAAATAATTAAAAGGGGGAAGGAGATATTATTTTTATAAACATTATATAACCTATATGAATAAAAGAAGAAAACAATATGACACAGAAAACTGTTTGTAATTAGATTGCAGGTTTCTAAGTGGGAATTTATTTATAAGTGGCATCATGCACAATTCAACTCAATAATTGCATAGAAGCGTTTTCCCCAAATTGTTCACTTATGGACAAAAAAAGGGTTAGGGCTAACTTTAAGTAAATAAGCATTTTTGTGGCAAGAGTTGAGTGAGGGAATTATCAGCAAATCTTTAATGCAAATCATTAAGGAGAAGGGGTGCTTCTAGTCCTTCCACAACCACAGCTGAATGATTTTGGGCATCTTCTCACTCTAGCAATGAGGAAATAACAAATCACTTCTGAAAAACTTTGCAAGAAAACTTCTCCAGGCAGACTCTCAGAATTGACCACAATTCAATGGAAACAAGAAAAAAAGGAACAGTTAAACAAGTGTTTCTTTAACCCAGCAAGTTTTATGAGTTGTGGATTTCAACTCCCAACTTCAGCATGCTGGTTGGGGAAATAACAGAATAACATGGGATGTATTCTAGTCCAACCCCCTTTACTCGGGAAACCCTACACCAGTTCAGACAAATGGTTGTCCAATCACTCCTTTAAAATGCCTCATGTTGGAGGATCCAGAATTTCTGGAGCAAGCCATTCCACCCATTAATTGTTCTAACTGTCAGGAAATTTCTCCTTAATTCTAAATTGCTTCTCTCCTTAATTAGTTTCCATCCATTGCTTCTTATCCTGCCTTCAGGTGCTCTGGAGAATAGGTTGAATGCCTCTTCTTTATAGAAGGCTCTAAGATATTAGAAGACTGCTTGCAACTGTTCTTCATATATTTTAGCCTCCAATCCCTAATCATCATTGTCGCACTTCTATGCACTCTCTCTATACACTCCACATCTTTTTATATTGTGGCAACCAAAATTGGATGCAATATTCCGAGTATACTCTTTTCAAAATTTAAAACAAAAGAAAATGGGGAACTGGGACACTTAGTTTTGATGAGGATGTGAAAAGTTAGGATATATATACCTGATAAAACAAACACTTCCAACCTGTAAGCTCTTCGTGTGAAAGAATTCCAATTCCTCTTTCCATCTGTAATGGGAAATGGCCTTTTGGCTACAGGAAGGTAAAAATAGAGGGGACATTATCCTGCTGCTATGACTGTAGACAGTGTCCAGAAGGGAAGATAACTTACCAAATGGGTAGGGAAAGGAATATATTGAATATATGGATGACTTAATAATATAAATGGGGTTGAATTTTTAATCGGTATTATGGTGACTGAAAATCTAATACTAAAAAGTGAAATCTCCATTAGATTGCTACTTATTGTTTTTTTATAAATGACAGAAGAAAAATAAAGAAAAAAAGAACAAAAAATAAAAATAGCAGTTGTTTGTAAAAGTAGATTAGTATTTGATTTTAACTTCCATTTGTTGATTTATTCCATGCTAAATTACAAAGATAGAAACTAAATGACAAAATAGGATAACAGATAGTGCACTTCAATTAAATATCATATTGTGTCATGTCAAGACAGACCATTTTCTGTCATATAACATGATGTAGTAGGATCCCCTCTAAGAAATGGTCCCCAGGACATTTGACTTTCTAGTCTTTTAAGGGCCTTCCAGAAGGATGACTTGATTGGGGCCAGCCACATCTTGAGAGCATGAATGATCTCCAAGATAAGGCCAGGGCAGGAAGTGCTTTGTGCAAGGTCCCACCTAACAAAATGCACAGGCTTATGGGATATGGGATCAGTAAATCCTTCT
>NW_020771024.1:3973-16499 GCF_900518735.1 Pseudonaja textilis | reverse complement strand
GAGAGGCTGAAACTCAGCCCCCTCCTACCTTTGCTAATGGACCATTAGTCTGGCCTAGGCCAGTCTATTTTACATAACAAAGATCTACTCCAGGTAAAGCTATATGGGAATTGCCCAAAGCCCTTTCATTACATCACCATCCAGCCAGGTTCAAACAAGCCTGGGACTCAGGACAGCCTACAGAGTTGGCCCTGCATGGCCCCATAGGAGCCTGACAACCAATCAGAATACAAGCTCCAATTCAAATCCCAACAGAGGGCATCAAACAGTTGCACTCTCAGCATCTCAGCCCTTCTTTCCTCAACCAAGGCATGTGCTCCTGTCCACCATTAAACCATCTTCCAAGCAGTCACCGTGTTTCCAGCATCTTTCTTCTCCGCTTGGAACTGAACCCAGAAGGAGATTTTTTCCAACAGAGGCTAGACAGAAACTTCAGATCTGCTCCCTGTTATTCCGGAGCGTCAGACAGGAGCAATTAGATGGTGCAAATCTCTTGACCTTTTGCAGCACAAGAAGGTTGAGATGATCCCCTCCTTCTCCTTTGGGTTCCTTCTCCAAAGGATCTCAGATGAATGGATCCCTATTGGGACCCCCCATACCTGCCATGGCTGCAACCTCAGAGCCCCCAACCTCTTTTCTCCCTCCTTCCTCCCCCTCCTCGATCTGGAGGAATAGGCGGCATTCATGGCCTGGGCCAAAGTCTGAATGATGCTGTAGCGATGAGGGTCATTCATCATACGTTTCCTGTTCCTTTTCTCCTGGGTCTCCAGTGGGGCTTTCTGGGTGCATCTTCTGCGGCCTTTGACAGAAAAGATGTGCTTGGAAAGGGAACAGTGGAAATAATGATCTTGAAACTGATCTTCCACAAAGAAATGGGGTTCAAAGGCGGCATCTGTTGGCCTTTTTTTCCCCAGATAACCAAAATTTGAAATACTATGGATGTATTTGAGAGGTATGTGCTATTGGATATGCTGCAAAACTTGCGGTGATCCAGACTTTCCCTTCAATGGGTCCTGGCAAATGCATAAGTGCTTCATGGAAAAGAATAATTCTGTCCTCGATGGTAATATATTCTATGAAGTGGACAAAGACATTGACTTGTCTCCGCTTAGAGAGGGCCTCCCTGAGGGGTGCTGTTTCTTCAGTTGCTGAAAATTGTTTTGATATAACCACACAAATTCCATTCCGGACAAGCATCGGAGGGAAAGTCCTCATGAAATTATCTCCATTTTCTGTGTCTGAAGCAATGAGGCCAATCAGGGTCCATCTGAAATGGAGGAGGAGCTGGACAATTGCTGGGTATTGGAATCCTTCTTTGGGGAGCAATGGGTGGAAAAAGGGGAATCTCCTTTTATCACTCAGAGCCTCTGAAACTAATATATAAGAGATCTGAAAAAGTAATGAAGAATAATGTTGTATATAGACGTTTACATACTCGTAATACTACGTTCCAATTGGACAAACAATACCACCTAGCGATTGGTGGTTAACAATGCATATTGATTGGCCGCCTAAACGGCGGGAAGTTTAAAATGATACCATTGGTTGTGAGCCGTCAGCAGCCGCTATATAAGAGGCTGCTGCTGCTCAAGTTTAGTTGAAGTTACTGGCAGTTAATAAAGAGCTGAACTCAACTCCGGTCTCGAGTCTACTTTGTTCTGGCGACAGAACAAATAATATGTTATAATGTGGTCCAGATCAACTCCAAAATATTAGTTACTGACAAACCCAATTTTGTTCTGATGAACATATCAGAATAATTTGTTCCTTAGTCACAGTTTAAATATTTTAAACAGTTAAATATTTAACAAGATTATATATAAAAACGGAACACAAAATCATATTAAATAAAAAACAATTAAAAATGCAAGGTGAATTTCTGTGTCACCCCCACAATTCCAACTATTAGATTCAAATTATCAGATGTCAGATACAACGTTTGGATCTAAGATATAGGACAGTTTTATATGCTATTTCTGAGTACT
The DNA here is from genome assembly GCF_900518735.1 of Pseudonaja textilis. Next base: position 14,514 of record NW_020771024.1, on the reverse strand, counting down.
GAAACTTCTTTCTCAGCTTCTATATCCCAAATTCTTTGTGGAACAATTTTTCAGCTTCTTCTCCAGATGTACAAGAGACTAAGAGACCACTACTCCTAACACAAATTGTCAGTTGTACAATCCAATAAGTCTTTAATTGAAATGTTGCCTGTTTTGGGACTCGCTTTAATTTTAAACCAATAATTATAAACCCTGAATTTATACAAAGTAGAAATGTTATAAATTCATAACTTACTGTATCTCTGAGGGCAGGAGCTGAACTCCTTTTATCCACACCAAAGATACTCTTCAGATCCTGTGATCTCAATAATTTTTTATACATAGACAGGACTCTTGCCAACTTGATTCCAATTGGATAAGGCAGATATTATTGATATGTGAAAATGAACACGCTAATGGAGTACCTGAAAACCTGGATAGGTTTTCAACAGTAGAAAATTCAGTATAATATCCTCTACAGGGACCTTATGGCTCTTCAGGTCTTTAATGGTGAACTTGGAGATGAACATAATAGGCTAAGACATAGTTGTTATGTCCCCTAATATTCTGAAAAACAGCTCTTGAATTCTATGAAGATATTGGATCTGTTGTTCATCCCCACCACCCTGCTCACCTTAGATAGAGAAAAACACACACAAACCTTTGGGACTTTGTAGGTGCCTCCTAATGTTGACATCTGGATGGAGATGACCCTGGCAGCTGCATCAATCAGAGCCAGGAGGTTCTCCTTCCTCCCACAGCCGTAGTTGGGGACATTGGCTTCTCCAGTGGAAAGAATGTCTAGCAAGGCATCTGAAGTGCGGAAGGTGCTCAAATGGTTTTCATGGATGTTGTAGCCCAGGGTGAGATTGTGCAGGAGCTGGGAATTCTTGTGGACCATTTGAATACCAAAAATTGATCTTAGGGTAGTTGTTAGATCAGAACTTTTCCTATTGTAAAAACAATATTCATGTTATTATATTCAATAGCAACAACAAATATTTTTATAATATATAATCGTTCACAAACCTACTAAGCCTTAGGCCAACATTGACCCAAATCGAATGATCAATTATGCAAATGAGAGAGGCAACTACAGTTGTTTCAATTGCTATTTAAAAAAGGTCATTATTCAAGTGATGAACTCAGGAATGAACCGAGAAAGGAAAATCATCTGGATTTCATTAAGGTCCTTTTAAAACTCCATCTTTGGATTTTACTCTCTTCCACAAAAGAAGGCAAAAAAGGGAAGCCATGGAAATCAAAATCATTCAGGAAATTAGACAGGTCGTGAGATACAAAAATAAGTGAAATATGAAGAAAAGGAGAGTGTGAGAATTGCACATGGAGGGAGTGCAACTCCATCACCCTGCATGACTTACGAAGAAGAACGTATGGAAGGAGGGCTGTTGAAAGGCAACATTATAGGCGACACCAATATTTCAGTTGTGACCACACCAATGAGATGGTCTCCTGGCCTGTAAAAGCTCCATGGATTGTAGCCATCCTGGTGCTCCAAACTCAATGGGCATTTCCTTCTCGGCTTCCCACAGACTGATGGGGACACCACCAGCAGCAGAAGCAGAAGCAGGAGGTCCATCATTCGTGGCATGAATCAATCCACTTCCTGTTTCTAACACAAACAACAGGAACAGTTGGAGAAATGCAAAGACTCTGAGAAGCGCCAGTGGCTTTCCTGATCTAAGCAGAGAATCACTCAGTTTCATCTGCAAAGGAGAGAAAGGTGCAATCAAGAGCAGAGCCTGTACCTGTCCCAAAACTTGGTCCCAGAGAGCTTCACCCAAGGAATTTATCCTTTTCTGATACAAGAACCTTTGCATGTGGCTTCAGTCTAACGCCTGCATCAAAGTCAAAAACTGGAGATATAGCATCACAGGTCTCAAAGGCCCAGATAGTCATAATTACAGGGAGAAGCAACTTCTCCTCTTGGGATCCTGAACTTTTTCCAGGCTCCATTTGTAGAGGAGAGGCTGGAATGAAACATGTTAGTAAAAATTACAAATACACCCCTGGGATCATTGTTCTGTTGTGGTTGTGGTCCTTCCTTCCTGTCAGGGCAAGTCCAAAAAGTGATGCTGGGGAAGAGAGTCCAACACCCAGGGAATTGCCTTCTGCTGTCCTTCAACATGGCCTCTTGTCTACAGAGATTGCTGGGGAAAGTCACTCAGAGCTATGGAGTTTGGTGCCACTTCTAAGTTAATGCCATTTAACTCTAGTGTTGCCTGTCTTCTAATGACAATCGGCACCCTTGATCTCCGCCCAAGGTTAAGAGTAGACCCTGTTTGGAATTCTCTTTTATGTCATAATCCCATATATTGATCTTAATTGCAGTCAGTTTTAAAATTGCTTGTGCCTGAAGTGAAATTTCATTCCCCATCTTTTCTAGCAATATTAAATAAAATAAAAATAAAATAAAATATTTTTAAATAAAGAATGGACTGTAAGTTCTGCAGGTGCGATCTAGCCATCCCTTTCTATCTATCTATCTATCTATCTATCTATCTATCTATCTATCTATCTATCTATTATCTATCTATCTATCTATCTATCTATCTATCTATCTATCTATCTCTATATCTATTTATCCATCCATAACTATCACTATCATCTATCTATATGTACCTATCAATATCTATCTATCTATCTATCTGTTCCATACTAGCAGGCTTGAAGACCTGCATTCCTATTGGTCTGGAAGAGTCGGGCCATGATTGGACAAAATAAGCGCTCATGATTGGTTCGTAAGGGGCTTGCAGCGATTGGGTAAAACCAAGCACGGCAAGCTCAAAAAGCTGTCATTGGATGCCTAGCTGCAGCCGGCTCTATAAAAAGAGCTGCTGCGGCTAGGGTTGCTGTCTCAGAATCTGTTCGCTATATAAAGAGCTGTTGTTCATTACTCGTGCCTCGCCTCTCTATGGGACCCACCGACTGAACATAACACTATCTATCTATCTAATCTATCTACCATGTTTCTCACAAAATAAGCCTGGGCCTTATTTTTTTTGACCCCCGAAAAAACGGCTAGGCTGTCTTTTCGGGGGTGACTTAATTTCCTCCCCCACCTAGAGCGGCCCATATGCATGTACCTCTCCAAAAGTCTGTTTCTTTTTTTTTTAAGAACAAGTTTTATTGATTTTTGAAGACAAACAAAACATAACACATAAAGGTATAAAACCTCCTTTCTAAGAATTACTTATAAATTTCAACAAGGCAAATAAAGCATTATTTTTTAAAACATAGTTCCACATTATCACACTTCCATTTACACATATATATCTTTTCCAAATTTCTCATTATTTCTCCCTTCACTTTCATTCAATCATATTTCCTTCTATCAAAGTTTCAGTAATTCTCAATCAGTCATAAGCACACAAAATACATAACCTAAAGCAAAACATTGGAGAAAAAAACCCCTCCTTAGTTATCATTTATACATATCTTTTCCCAATTTCTCTCCCTTTAATTTCATTTCTCCAAGATTTTATTAATTTACAATCAAACATAAATAATCCACACACTAAACATAAAACATAAAACTTCTTTTGAAAAGTGACTTGGCCCCAGGTTACATCTTTTTTGACAGACCTAAATCAAATTCATGCCCACCTTATATACCCTTCATATCTTATTAACCATTTTGTATTTTCTATATAACTTCTCCCATCTTTTCACTCTCTTAATTATATTTTCTTTATTTCATCTTATTTCAAAGTCATTATACTTATATCTTTTGTCCGTTCTTTACCAAACATCTATTTATCTCTTCTCTTTAACAAAATTTTTTCCCTGTAATCACTTTTGAAGTATGACGCCTTCTCCTAAAATAAAGCTTAAAATAATACATAATTTCCATCCTGATTCTGCTTAGTACATTCTACATATTAAATCTTAAAATAAAAGAATAGTACACTTATAGTATAATTAAATGTATAATTTCTATTCTAATTCTAATTCTGATAAGTACATTGTTTTAGAATAAAAAAAATAAAATACTAAAGTTATTATAACATTAAACCAGTAACAAATTGAACTTTAACTAAGCATTAATCATTTAACACAGTCTCCTAATATTTTATTAAATATCAACATCTATCATTATTAAACATTAATATTTTATTAAATATTCCAATAAACTGTTTCAAATGCAAATACTACAATACTATCTTATGCACTCTTGCAGAATCTTCTTTAATTATAAACTATCCATCATCCTTCGTCTCTAGAAAAAAAAACTTTCTTTTTAAAATCTTGTTCTAACCCATGGCTTTTTTTTTCTTTTTCCCTCCCTTTCTTCTCCAATCTGGTCTTTTTTCCCCCCCCTCTCCTCTCCCCCTTTTTAAGTTTCCCTCTCTGTTGTAATTCTCTTTTCAATTGCTTTCTAACATTGTACCTTCTTTTCACCCTATTTTTCTTTTTCTTGGTTGTTTTATTAGATCTTAAATTCTCATTTTTCCTTCCTCCCTTCCCATTTTCTTTCTTAGTCAAACTTTTTAGTCCATTAAAAATGGCTTCTTCCTTTTCTTCTTCTTCTTCTCCTTCTCCTTCCTCCAGTGTTTGCTGGTACGTAGAAACCGCCATTTCTAAAAAATGGAAGGCAGCTCCCAAAGAATCCTTGCCACTTTGTTGTCTTTCTTTTAATTTTTCATATTCCATTTTCAGTTTATCAACCGATAATACTATTATAGGTTTTTTAAAAACAACCCAGATGCTTTCAATCTTGAAGTAATTTCCAAATGTCAGAGTTATCAAACAATCCAAACAAATAAAACTTTTTTCCTCTTCTTCTCTTTACAGTTTTTCCTCCAGAGGCAAAATCCCAGATGTATTTTAAAAGCCGTATTACCATTAATTAATGGTCTTGTAATCTTCAAGGCGTCTCCTCCAACAAAGTTTTTTTTAAAAAATTTTTAGTCCTCCCCTTCCCACTTATAACAAAAAGCTTATTTTTACCTTTAAAAAGCAGGTTTTTCTGTGCTCCTTTGCTTTCTCCGTAAGGAGGGGGAGTGAGCTTTCCTTCAGCACTTTCACCGATGTAACAAATTCTTTTGGAAACAAATGTATCAATCTGAAGTCAGGTTTCCAGGGTGTTTTAAAAGTAACATAATGTCCTGGTTTAGCCAAGAAAACTTCTCCTTCTAAGTCTTCCTCCTGTACAATCTTATCCAGTTGAAGATTCCTTTGTGGCTGCCATACAGATAGCCACTCCACCATCTCAGGAAAAAGGAGTCTAGCTGGCTGGGGAAGGGGGGTGCGATATCCTCAGACCCCTTCCCAGATCTCCTCTGTCTTCCACTGCCCCTTCAGGGAAGCGACAACCCCCAAATCCAGTTGGATCGGGGGTACCTTGACGGCGAGCGCAGCGGGGACCCGCAGAGAAGCGGATTCCTGCCACCGCCGAAGCCTTGCAACCGGAAGTCCCACAAGTCTGTTTCTATCGACCAACAAAAGCTCCCCAAAGGCAGAGTCCCCAGACGCTTGGGGGTGAGGCATCACTGCACATGTCCTCTCGCCATTAGGCAGTGTCTTTCGGGCGATGGAAGCTCCCCAAGGGCAATCACCAGCCACTTTGATTGGCCGGTAGAAGCGGCCTTGGGGGTTCCATCGCCCAAAAGATACTGCCTAATGGCAAGATGACATGGGCAGCCAAGCCATGCCCTGAAGGGGCTGGGGACTCTGCCTTCGGGGAACTTTCATCGGACAACAGAAGCGGCCTCGTGGCAAGGGGAGTATGTGTGTGCGCTCACCCCAAGGCCGCTTCTACTGACCGATCGAAGTGGCTAGTGATTACCCTTGGGGAACTTCCATCACCCAAAAGACAATGCCTAAAGATGGAGGAACTGGGGGCTGAGTGTGGAGGGGAACTGAAGGGACAAGCAGACCCACCCTGGCAGGGAGGAGCAGAGGAAGGCCCGTATCCCAGGTCCACCACTTGGAAGTTCTCCCCCTGAACCTCCCTCAGATTCTGCTCTCAGGGCCTGCAGACCAGATCCTGGGTGGCTCCGGGTTCAAGCTGTGGCTTTTCAGGGCTAGGTTGATGTGCGATGAGACTCTCTTCTCCTCCAGGAGGTTCCCAGCCATGTCTGACCGAAGCCGGGTGAGGCCCAGAGGGGAAGAAGCCCCTCCTGGGTCAGGAATGAGCCCACCTGTCAGCCTTCAAGATGATCCCTTCTGCATCCTATGTGCTGCCTTATTTCTTCCTTACTTTGCATCTTTCTTCCTGCTCCATCTTTTGGCTGTCATTAGCAACGGGGGGATGGGGGGAATTGGAAGGGAAGAAAGCTGGAGGTGTTACATTCCTGTAAATAGGAAGGAGGAGAGGAGTATAAATTCCTCTTTTTAAGTTTTGATTTCCATGCGTACTTTTTCTATCCTCTGCACAGCTGCGAAGTTTTATCAAAATATGTCAAGGTCAATGGATAGAGGCCTCATCACCACCTGAAGATGCCCACATGATCATATGCAGAACTTTTAATTGGAAGAGTCTTTTGAACTCTGGGGGGTGGGAACAATTCCATCCCTTTGTATATGTGATCTGCGCGCCAAAATCTTTAGATTCAGAATTCTACCTGTTGCTTCCACTTTGAATTTCAGTAAAAGAAAAAACTTTGCTCTAACCATTGGAGTCTGAGTGTTTCTTTCTTGGATTTTGAATGGAGCACAGACTGACATTATTATGAATCTCACCATCAGCCCACCCGGAGAAAATATCAACTTTTCTTCCGAGGGGGTTTCACATCATGTCATCTCCAGCTAGTGATGAAGATGACCAGGGAGCTGTGGGGGGGGGGGCACTCAACTGGAGGTGCCAACCGCCGACCTGCTAGCCGACCTTACTCTGGAAGAAGTCCCAGCTGAGAGGCCCAGATCGTCGTTGGGTGTAGGATGGAGGGATCCCAAAGACCTCCCCCTTCCTGGAGTCAACGTAACCCAAAGACGTGCAAGAGAGCATCTATGGCAGGAAAGGGAAGAGAGGGAATGCATGCTGGATCAAGCCAGACAGCTCCTCAATGATGCTTTCGAGAAGCCTCGCATCGCTCCAAGGTACGGGGGGAAGGCGGAGCAAGTTCAGCCAGGGGAAGCCGGGCTGCCCCCTCTCCTCTAGCTCAGCCTATGCCAGCGCAGCATCCGGCTGCAGCCCCGTGTCCCCCAGTGGCAGGTGTGATCCCTGATAGATGCATAGCCCTCAACCTGCCTCCATTGGAAGTGAAATTTGGGGGGAATCCCAAGGATTTGGGTTTCTTCCTGGCACAAGTTTGGAGCTATATGGAAGAATATGAGAGAGAATTCACTTCTGAAGCAGCCAAGGTGAGATGTGTTACCAGGGCCCTGGAGGGAATAGCGGCAGAGTGGAGGGTGACTTTGTATAATGACAACTCCCCCCAACTGCGGAATCTCAATGTCTTCATGACTGCATTGAGGAGAAGGTTTGAGGACCCTCTAGTGGAGAGGAAGGCTAGGATCAGAATGAAAACCATAAATCAAGCGGGGAGGTCAGTTGCTGACTACACCCAAGAGTTCCGACAGCTGGCATGCCACATCCGAGGCTCCAGAAGGGATCTATATGAATTGCAACTGTGGTACTTGCTAGCGGAAGAAGTGGAAATAGATCTGACTCGAAGCAGACACAGAGGAGGCCCCATATGGAGCAAACCGCTCCCCCCGCGTCTCCGAGAGGCCCCAAAACCTCGGAAGGGAGGAGTAATGGCGAGACCCAAATCCACTGCCTGTTTTTGATGCAGGAAGGAGGGCCACTGGATTGTGGATTGCAGGGTCAAGCTGGACCCAAAGGGAGCGCAGAGGGCAGGGAGGAAGCCTGAAAGCCCTCCAGCCAAGCCTCGCGAAAACATGTTAAAGACGGGGGAGGTTTTAGAGGTCGCCCCTCCGGCAGGTGGCGAGCTGGGACCTCCATGAAGAGAGTGAAACTGACTCAGAAGATGTCATCCCGGTAAGTCTAAACAAGGGCCCCATGACCATCCCAGTAAAACTAAGGGTGCTCACTTCGGGGACTGAGGGAGAGATGTTAGCCTTACTAGACTCTGGGTGCACGAGGTGTGTAATCAGCATGAAAGTAGTTAAGGAGATGGGCATCAGACTGAGAACTTTAGAAACGCCCATATCCTTTTGCCAACTGGATGGATCTGTGGTGGGAGGTTGCCCTGCACATTTTATAACGGAACCCCTAGAGGGGGGGTTCCATAGCGAGATTCTGTGCTTTATTGTGACCCCTGGAATATTGGGACTTGAGAGAGGTGTTTAGTGTAGCATTGAATTTCTACTGGGGGTGACGCTCCCGAAACCAAAACTGTATTCGATGACACCATGGGAATTGGAGGAGTTGAGATCATTTACCGATAAAAATTTGAAACATGGTTTCATCCAACCCACTAGGCCTCAGGTGGCGGCCCCAGTGTTGTTCTGTGAAAAGAAAGATGGCTCCAATGCTTGGTGGTTGACTATCGAAACTTAAATGCTATTTCCATGGAAAACGTGTACCCCCTCCATCTGATGAAGGACAAGTTGGCTCACCTGGCCAAAGGAAAGATTTTCACGCAGTTGGACCTGAGAGAGGCGTATTACCAAATCCAAATTAAAGAAGGAGATGAGTGGAAAACTGTGTTTAACTGCCTGATGGGATGTTTCCAGTTCAATGTTCTCCCTTTTGGCCTACCGGGGGCTCCAGCTGTTTTCATATAAATGATCAATCAGGTGCTCCACGAACATTTATATAAGGGAGTTTTGGTTTACCTTGATGATATCCTTATCTACACAGGGACTAGAGATGAACATGTGAAACTGGTGCGCTCAGTGCTACACAAGCTGCAAGCTGCCAAATTGTATGCTAAACTGTCCAAATGTGAATTTCATCAAGAGAAAATTGACTACCTAGGATATCGCATTTCGCACGAGGGCATCGAAATGGACCCAGGGAAGGTGCGAGCTGTATTGGACTGGGCCCCGCTGAGGACCTGAAAGCAGCTTCAAAGCTTCTTAGGTTTCGCCAACTTTTACCGGCAATACATCCCATCCTTCACTAAAATAGCAATGCCTATCACCAAAGGGGGGGGGACAAAAACCAAAGCCCAGCAAACCATTGGAGTGGTCCATGGAGTGCCAAGCTGCCTTCGAAAAGCTAAAGCGACTGTTCGCTGCAGAACCAGTACTGAAACACCCGGACATGGATCCCCCTTTCGTGATCCAAGCCGATGCGAGTGATGTGGCTGTCGGAACGGTCTTACTTCAACTAAATGAGAAGGGAACATTACAACCTTGTGCTTACACCTCTCATAAGTTGACTGAGACTGAGAGGAGATGGGCCATCTGGGAAAAGGAAGCTTTTGGAATCCGTTGGGCTCTACTAACTTGGAGACATTTCTTGGAAGGAGCGAAACACCCATTTGAGGTATGGACTGACCATAAGAATTTGGAGGCCTTAAAAACACCTCAAAAATTATCTCCTAAGCAAGTTAGGTGGGCCCAGTATTTCAAATGATTCAATTTCTCCTTGAAGTACATCCCGGGAGGAAATAAATTTATGGAGGATGCTTTGAATAGAATGCCTCAATATAACAGTGTTCGTCAAGAAGTGATAAGGCCGATCATATCCACCACCCAGTTGGCCACCCCAGTGGTCACCAGAGTGCAAAAGAAGAAGGAAGAGGCGGAGCTGTCCAATGAATTGATGGAGCGGTTCAAGGAAGCGATGAAAACAGATGAGTGGTTCCTGGCGAATGTGAATAATTGCACTGTTTGTCAGTCAGGTGCTCCATTCAAAATCCAGGAAAGAAACACTCAGACTTCAATGGTTAGAGCAAATTTTTCTCCTTTACTAAATTTCAAAGTAGAAGCTACAGGGAAGATTCTGAATCTAAAGCTTTTGGCGCGCAGATCACATATACAAAGGGATGGAATTGTTCCCACCCCCCAAAGTCCAAAAGGCTCTTCCAATTGAAAGTTCTGAATATGATCATGTGGGTATCTTCAGGTGGTGATGAGGCCTCTGTCCGCTGACCTTGACATATTTTGATAAAGCTTCGCAGCTGCGCAAAAGGAAAGAAGACTAGGAAAGGAAATAGAAACTTAGAGACAAGAATTTATACTCCCCCTCCTCCTTCTTACCCCCAACACAGGAATGTAACACCTCCAGCTTTCTTCCCCTCCAAGTCCCCCCACCCCCCGTTACAAATGACAGCGGAAAGAGAGCAATGAGAAATGAAAGAGAGCAGTAAGCATAGGAGCAGAAATGGTGTGGAAGGGATCTTGAGGCTGACATTCGAACCCCCTAGAAAAACGACATTTGTCCCTGTAAGAGAGAATAACATAAAATACATGTTAACAATTGCATACATTTCTATGGTTTATCAGGATACTTGGTATGAAAGTCTTTGACCAGTTCAGGAGCCCTAATATCTTTCTCATTTACCCACTCGGCATAGGATGGAGGAAAATGTTTCCAAGCTATGAGATATTGGAGCCGACCTCTTTATTTCCAAGAGTCTTGTGGTGGTCTGGCACTTGAAATGAGACGCAGGGAACCGTCTGAG
>NW_020771021.1:0-15372 GCF_900518735.1 Pseudonaja textilis | reverse complement strand
GTATAGAGGCTGAGCATTGAGACCTTACAAAATTATATATGTGATTTAGAATTTGGATTTAAAATAATATAGTGATAATATTTTTATCTATAAGAACTTATACTCCAGTAACCAGCTAAGAGCACAGCTATCCAGCAGATAGATAGATTAAGTAATTGATAATTTAAATTGGCAATTTTTAATCCAAAAAATGTATAATACAAATTTAGGCACCAAATTTGAAAATATTATAACAACCATTTATGATACACAACAGGCTAATATTACAATAAACGGGGAATATACCCGCCCAATAAAAATAGAAAAAGGAGTCAGACAAGGCTGCCCACTCTCACCCCTGCTCTTCATATTATCACTAGAGGCATTATTAATGCGAATTAGACAGAACCCAAGCATAAAAGGATTAAAGGTTAAGAAAGAAGAATATAAGTTGCAAGCATTTGCGGATGATATGATTTTTTTCATTGAAGAACCAATAGAAAGAGGACAAAAATTGATGAATGAATTAGAACAATTTGGAGCAGTAGCAGGACTAAAATTAATAGGAAGAAAACAAAATTAATGACCAAAACTTTAACAGAAAAACAGAAATTAGAACTAGAAGAAGTTATGGGAATACAAGTGATAAAGTAAGTTAAATACTTAGGAATATGGTTGACAGCACATTTTAAGACACTTAAGGAAAATAATTATGATAAATTGATGCAACAGGTAAAGAAGGATTTAGAAACATGGGGCAAGCTGCAACTTTCATTATTAGGCAGAATCGCTGCTATTAAAATGAATATTCTTCCAAAATTCCTCTATATATTTCAGACGATCCCGACCAAAGTACACAAATTTTTCTTTGAAGAACTTAATAAAATAACGGTAAAATTCATCTGGCAAGGGAAAAAACCTAGAATAAACTTAAAGGCAATGCAGGATAAGAAGAGCAGGGGAGAGCTGGCACTTCCAAATTGGATTAAGGTGTTCAAGTGCTTGAAGATTTTTTCCCCTTCCCTTTTTTATTACTATTTTTGGTTTTTATTTTTTTTATTGGAGTGGCAGTTGGCTGCTCTTGTTTTTTCTTCTCAATATTTCCTATTAAGTATTCTGAGATGAGCAGAGAGATACCAGCCTCAGCTTCTTCAATTCCAACTTATTCCTCCACACCACCTGGAGGACAACGATCAATACAGGTGATGTTACAACAAGAGAAGGAGAAAGAAGTGACACTGCAGATGATTATGGAAGGAGGAATTCAAAAGATACAAGCAAAAACAGATAATATTGAAAAGCGAACGGAGAATATTGAGCAAAGATCTGAAAAGACAGATGAGATAATTGAAAATATTCAACAGATGATGATGCAACATGAGGATAGAATCAAGAAAATTGAAGAACAAGATATACAAAGAGATAAGAAGATTGGAGATATAGATATCTGATTGAGTGAAGTTGAAAGAGACAAGGGCAGATCTCTGTGATCACTGGGATGGGAAATTGATAGATCAGAGTTCTATCTTAGATTTCAAAATATAGAAGAAGAAAAGGGTGAACACCTTGCTGAAATGATGACAGAAATCTTGGCAGAAGCATTAGAGGTAACTAAAGAGAAGATGTTGGATGGAATGGATGAGGTTTTTTGTGTCTATACAAGATATGCGATGAGAAATAAACTGCCAAGAGAAGTTCATATCAGATTTACTAAGAAAATAATTAAATCACAAATACTGCAGGTGGCAAGAGAAAAAACACTAAAGTACAAAGATAAAGAAATAGTGGTATTGAAACAGGTAGCAAGAAGAGTGAGAGAGATAAGAAGAGAATATTTATTCTTGACCAAAGAGTTACTTAAGAGAGGAATAAATTACAGGTGGCTGATACCAGAAGGTCTCATGTTTACCTGGAAGGAACAAAGACACAGAATTGATACAATTGAAAAAGCTAAGTTATTCTATCTGGAATATTTCAGAGGAAGGGAGGAAGATACAAGAAAAGAAGAGTCGTTAATTGAATTTCAAGAGGAATGTATAGCAGTAATTGAAAAAGAAGAAGGAGCCGTAGGTGGTGTACCCAGAGAGCAACGAGAACCAAGATCTACTAGAGCAACAAATCCTTCTTATAAAGTCTAAAATGGATGAGAGAAAACTGATTACAATTAATATAAATGGACTTAATTCAGCTACTAAAAGAAGAAAAATATTTCATAAGTTAGAGAAATTAAAATTTGATATAATCTGCCTACAAGAAGTACATATTAAAAAAACAACATGATCATATATTGAAACAACAAAAATTAGGAAAATTATTTACAGCTTTGACACAGTGTAAAAAGAGAGGAGTGGTGTTATGCATTAGAGAAACAATCCTTGTGGAACAAATATATACAGATGATGATGGAAGGATGTTGATGGTGGAGATAATGGACAATAATCTAAAGATACTTTTAATAGCAATCTATGCTCCAAATGATAATTAAGAAGATTTTTACAGGAAATTACATAAGAAAATAATTGAACGGGACTATGCTAATATTTGTCTGATGGGAGATTTCAATGGAATAATAAATGATAAATTGGATTATAAAACACAAAAAACAGCAAAGAAAGCTAGAAAGACATTGCCAAAATCCTTCTTTCGAATGGTAGATGAGATAAACTTAAAAGATGCATGGAGAGAGAGAAATGCAGAAAACAAACAGTATACTTTTTATTCAAATAGACGTACATCATGGTCTAGAATAGATATGATATGGATGTCAACAGAATTGTTCTCTAACACACAAGACATTGAAATAGAAACAAGTACCTAGGCAGATAACAATCCAATAACACTTGTATGGAAAGGACAAAAAAGGAGATCTAGATGGGCTTTAAATAATACAATATTAAAGGGAAAAGATTTCAAACAGAAAATTGAGAGAGAACTGACTTTTTTCTTTAAAGAAAACACAAAAGTGGATACATCATTACAGAACCTCTGGGACACAATGAAGGCTTATACAAAAGGATTGATAATGGACTATACAAGGAAAAGAAATATAAAACAGACAAAAAACTTTAAAATATTGGAAGATGACTAAAAGAGGCTGGAAAAAGAACTGCAGAAATTTCCACAAAAAAGGACATTAAAATTAAAATGGACATAACTAAACATAAAATGGGGCTAAAGGAAAAAGAGAAAATAGCACAAAAAATTAAAAATGCTAAGCAGAACTATTTTGAAGATGCAAATAAACCATGCAGATGGCTAGCATATAAAGTAAGAAAGGAAAGAGATTCAAGAAGGATAAATCAATTGATAAATGAACAAGGACATGTATGCTATGGAAATGCAGAGAAGAAAAAAAATATTCAAGATTATTATGGAAAATTCTACCATCAAGAGAATGTTCAGGAAGAAAGAATTCAACAATACCTACAGGAAGCAAATTTGCCCCAGATACTCAAAGATATTGAAATAATGTTAGAAAGTAACATAACAATGATGGAATTAACAGAAGAGACAAATTAAAGACAATATGAGAATAATTTTAGATACACTGGAATACTATGAGGCACATCCTGAAAAACAAATGGCTTTGATGTTTTTAGATGCACAAAAAGCTTTTGATAATATGAATTGGTGTTTTATGCTGCTATAATTGGACCAAATGGGCTTTGGTAAAAAATTTATTCAAGCCATAGAAATGATACATTGTAAACAAACTGCAAAGGTTATGATAAATGGAGAGTTAACAGACTTTAACTAGGAAGGAGCTAGAAATCCCATTCATCAAGGGAAAACAAAACAAAGTTTCCTGTTGCCTCCCAGTGAATTGTTCTGTTTATCTCTGCTGAAAAAGGGGCCAGAGATCCCCCCTTCTACATCTTTGCATCTTTACTATCTCAAAAACTCAATCTACAAAACAAGAAAGAGAATGTAAACACTTGCTCATTGATTGTTTTCAAAAAGCCCAGGAAAAGAGACCTCCTGCCAGTTTATCAAGGGTTATAAGCCTATTCTCAGATATCAGCAACAGCTAAGCAAAACAAAGCAAAGCAATAACCCTTTACTTACCAACTCTCAATACTAGTTCATACTACTTCATTACTTTCATTATCTCAAAAAAACCAATTTCTTTAAAATAATTAATTTTTATCAAATGATCAATTGATTTATTGTTTTTATTGCTTAGTATGATTGAGTGTTTAGTGCATATAGTGTAATTACTGAATATCTGATTCGTAAAATCAGTGATTTAGTGAATTTAATTGACCAGTGTGTTTAGTAATTACTGTAATAAATTAGGCTGTTTGTTGCTTAGCAAAATTATTTGATTAGAGTGATTTGAATAACCAATTGATTGATTGATTGATTTTTAGTAATAAGCAACCTTACTTTTGATTTGTTCTCTAACATATCAATTAACATTTATTAATTACCAACATTCATTAAGTAACTGTCTACCTATCACATTAACTAGCTATTGTAATTGATTACTGTACTATTGCCATTGAACATGCCAGCCAAAAACTCCAAAACAAAACAAAAGAAAAATATCTCTACCAATGACCTCCCAGACTCCTGCACATGTTTCAAATGTCTTGAAACCATCAATGAAAGTGAACCTATGTGCCACCTATGTGATAATCTAGCCCACCCTGCCTGCTTAAATGCAAGCAAAAGCCTAGCTGATATGGTTAAAAATTCAGATACATTCTTTTATCTATGTCCATCATGTTCTCCTAAGCTAAACAAACTGAGTACCCTACCTGACAGAGTTGAAAGCATAGAATCACTCATTCACTCAATAGAAGAACACTTAGCAACACATTCTGAAACAACTATACAAGCAAACCTAATTTCTCTTGAAAAAAAAAATACATCACAGATAACTGATGTATCCTATCAGTTCAAAATCAAATCCCACAACCACTATCTCAACTACAACCACAACTACAATCAAAAATAACCACCAAACCACAGCCACAAACAATTACTATCCCTACAAATAATTCCACAAATACCTCCTTACTCATCAGAGACACCATGGAACATGAACAGAAACGTCCGAATGCCATCTTATTTGGTCTCGAAGACACCAACGAATCAGATGACATCACCAAAGTTCATGATATCATAAGCAACTCAAATACAACAAACATCTCTCCTGAAGATATCATTGAAATAACTAGAGATGGCCATGGGTAGAAATACAATTACGGCTCTGTGGTCCCAAGATTTTGTAGAGTTGTATGCAAAAATGAGTCCAGCAAACGCATATTCATTCATACAATAAATGCCATTGCAAAAACCAATCCCAACCACAAAAAACTTTGCTCAAGACCAGACTTATCCATACTGCAAAGAACCCACTGCCATGAATTCCATGCAGAACTCAAAAACCATCTAGACAATGGAGAAAAGGACCTATACATTGACTACAGAGCTGATTGCATCAACAGAAAGTCACACAACCCACAACTCTGCATCCAACCCCACCCCATCCAATCCAACATCACTCAAAACTAGGCATGCACACCCCTAATTACTTCTATTCCAACCACAACTGGCCTTAAATGCAAGCTACTCAATGCAAGAATAAATAAAATACCTGAATTTGTAAATAAAATACCTGAATTTCTCCTCTTACTAAATACGGCTAAATTCGACATCATTTTTGTCTGTGAAACATGGCTCAATGCATCTCTCCCTGACTCCATTACCACAGTAAGAGACTATCATGTTTACCAATCTAAAAAGCATCCAAGTTACCCAGGAGCTTGCTATTCCTGAGACCATCGTCTGTGAACTGTCCTTAAATATCACATTTTGGTTCTTACTATGTTACAGAGCCCCTGATTATGACATCAAACATGCAACAAGCTAAATACACTACTAACACGGGGCAGCATCCTGCCCACGTGCTTTTAATTTTCTTGGTGACTTCAACCTACCTCATATTAACTGGACCCTTAACGAATGTACAACTGAACCCACACATGCAACCTTCTACAATGCAGTAACAAATCTGGGACTAGAACAACTAGTAACCAACAATGCTAGACTTAACAACTGCCTCAATCTCATCTTCTGCAATAGTTTGAATTCAATTTATGGAATACAAGTTAAAGAACCCTTTTCCAACAGTGACCACAACACGATTGACTTTTGTCTCAACATACATCCATACAAAAATCATCACAATGATGGAATCCCCAATTATAACTTCAAAAAAGGCAACTATGATCTTATAAACAAAGATCTCTCTTCCCTTGATTGGCAATTTCTATTCACTGGATGCAATACTGTAGAAGACCATTACAACATATTTTTATTTGAAGTCAAAAGAGTCATCAAACTATATGTACTGTTAGGAATGTAAGTCATCTAACAGCTATTTGGGTTGGACAATATATAAACCAGGATAAACATTTTAGTACTGTATCTTTAAGAAAATGAAAAACTGTAGTTGGGTGTGGTTTCTCAAACAGCCATAAGATGGAGCCAGAAACCTAGATTGTTAGTCTTAGTCTCAGAAGAGAGTGTGTCTCAATGAATCTCTGTTTTCCTTCTGTTGGAGAGTATTGCCATTCCTCCATTCTTTCTAATTGACTTATATTTTTGGATTTGATGTAAGTCTGATACTGAACTGTTTTTGATACTGGACTGAAAACTGACTGATTTAACCTGTGAATGACTTTGGACTGCTTTTTTGAACTTTGCTTAAAACCTTTATTGGAAGTAAAAACCAACATTTACTGTACAGTGTATCTGTGTGCAGTATGTGTATTATTCAAACACTACTCTCAAATACATCTCCCTGTATGCGCTCATTCTCCTAATGGGGAATTATCTCAACATGTACCATTAACAACTCCCAAAACCAGAAAAACCAAATTACCACAAACAATAAGGAAGCTTCAATCCAAAAAGAAATGGTCACATTGCCAACTTCAAAAGCCGACACAAAAATTTATGCCACCAGATAAAAACTGAATGCACCAATTATCACATTAAACAAGAAGAAAACTTTCTATGTACCAATTCCACCCATGCTTTCCACAATTTGTAAACAACAAACTAAAAGACTCAAGGTCCATCCCACCCCTGAAAGAACCTAATGGTAAAGACTGCAGTGACAATACTATGAAAGCCAACCTCTTTAACACATTCTTTGGCTCAGTATTTGTAAACAGCAATAGATCATGCCCAGTATTTCCTAGTCGAACCACAGAAAACTACAATAATACATATCGATTTTACAGAAGACAATGTTGAAAAAGCACAACACAATCTAAAACCATCTCTATCTATTGGACTGGACAGAATATGTGCCTACTTCATAAAAAAGCTACCCACTGCTATAGCCGAACCTCTAAGCATAATCTTGGAAAAATCTTTCAGGACCAGCTCCTTGCCAAAACTATGGTCACAAGCCATGGTCATCCCCATCTTCAAAAAGGGAGACCCCAGCCTAATGGAAAATTACAGACCAATCTCTTTATGCTGCATCACCTGTAAAGTCATGGAATCAATTATTAACCAATCCATCATCCTCCACTTAGAAACTCATCAATCTATTTTCACTTATGAGTTTATGAAGTCTCTTTGAAGTTGGGTGCATTTGCAGAAGCCAGAGGTAGGGAGCTCTTCTACTTTGGGACCATATTTTATTTTACAATCACATGGGCTTCTAAGAGCTACAAGGAATATAAGTGTATCAAGTATAGGACCAAAGTATGAAGATATTTTTTTTTTCCCACAGGGAAAAATGTTTTTAAAAATGTGAAATGGGTCTGTTAAACCCTACATAAACTGCGAAGTATCCAGCCTATGTCACCCGGATGAAGCAGTGCTTCATGGTGGTATCCAATAGTACATCTTCAATATATGTGAAAGTATACACTAAATAAATGTTTCCAAAGTTTGAATCTATATCACTTCTGTTGTTGATGAGAAGAACTTGTGTACTTAATCTGAGCAGAAGCTGTTAACAATTCAGTCTTGTTATGGCTTAATACAGGGCCAAGCAACTTGCATGGAACTCCATTTTGATTGCTTTCAAGATTGTATTGCTAAAATGTGCCAGCAAGTTGAGTATTTTTTTGCATTGAAGAAAAGGATGATATCTCATTTCCTTCCTCATTACTTTCCTCATTAGAAGATGTCAGCAGTTATTTAGTGTGTGTGTGTGTGTGTGTGTGTGTAGGATTATTAGCATAAACTTGTAATTTTGTTATGATTTGCTGGGCTTCTCAATTTTTTTTAGATCAGGTAAAACTTAATGCAATTTTTAAATTTATTGTTTGAGCTGTTCCGCTAATAGTTGCTAATGATTACATGATTTAAACATCGATTTAGTTTAGTACTGACATATAATTTCAAATTGATAGAAAGGATTCCAACATGCAGATTTATTTAAATGTGTTTTGGAAATGTTTTAAACTAATTGTACAATATTTTTAAGTATCATTTTAAAACCTCTTTTCAGTCCTTTTTGTTCCTTGTTTTCCTTTGTAGCTGCGAATGAATGAATTGATGCAAAAATAATTAATGAAGAAGGAAAACTAGAAGAAAGGAAGAAGGAAGCGATGGAAGACACCACAAGAACAAGTCCTGGCCTCTTATTGATTTTGAATGAAGGATAATAGTTAAATGTGACAGACTAACTTGGGTAAGCATTGAAGAATGACCACAGATTGAGAGATAGAAGCACATTTCTGTAGCTGTGCCATATATATTGCATAATGACATTAGTGCCAGTGGTTAAGGCACAAAGCTAGAAACTGGGAGACCATGAGATCTAGTCCTATCTTAGGCACAAAGCCAGATGGATAACCTTGGGCCAGTCCATCTCTCTTGGTCCTAGAAAGATGACAATAGCAAACTATTTCCAAACTCAGTTGCGCTTATTTGATCAGACAGTCACCAGAAGTCAATGCTGACTCAAAAGCATACAGGCACACAAAAAGCAATCTGCTCTTTGGTGAAAAAACAATTTAACACCAGCAAAGAAAATCAACAGTTGGCCTAAGCTCTTTCTTTCCTGCAGTTTTTGTTCCCTTTTACAAAATACATTTAATCTGGAAACCAAAACTATGACCGAAAGAAGACTTGGGGAAATATGTTACTATCATATACCAATACATTATCCTCCACTTAGAGACAACAACCTACTCTCTAATAAACAATTTGGTTTCAGAAAAAAACTATCCTGTAATCTGCAACTCTTACACTGCAAAAACATATGGATTACGCAGCTCAATCAGGGCAAAACAATAGAAACAATCTACATAGACTTCTGTAAAGCTTTTGATTCAGTGGTACATGACAAACTACTCCTAAAACTAAAATCTTATGGTATCTCTGGATACCTGCATAACTGGATAGAAGCATTCTTGTCAAACAGACAACAAATGGGAGTGTCCTATCAAATTCTGTACCTGTCAATAGTGGTGTCCCCCAAGGCAGTGTTCTAGGACCAACTCTCTTCATACTCTACATAAATGACCTCTGTGATCACATTAAGAGCAACTGCGTTCTCTTCGCTGATGATGTAAAGCTGTTCAATACCACAGACACTATTGCTGTCCTTCAAAAAGATCTTGACTGTGTATCAGAATGGTCAAACAAATGGCAACTTCAAATCTTAACAAATAAATGCTCTGTCTTACATATTGGCAAAAAAAAATAAATCAGAAAATAAAATACAAGCTGAATAGTCAAGACCTTGTTGATGATCCAAGCTCTGTAAAGGACCTTGGAATATCCATCTCTAATGTTCTAAGTGCTAGAGCCCACTGTAAC
Organism: Pseudonaja textilis; assembly: GCF_900518735.1. The sequence continues at coordinate 5,595 of NW_020771021.1, read as the reverse complement.
CACATAGCCAAAAAGGCATTAAGAGTTGTTAACCTAATCCTACGTAGCTTTTTCTCTGGTAATATAAGTAATCACTAATTAACTAGAGCATATAAAACATTTGCTAGACCAATACTCGAATATAGCTCATCAGTCTGGAACCCACATTACGTATCTGATATTAACACAGTTGAGAAAGTCCAGAAATATTTCACAAGAAGAGTTCTCCACTCCTCTACTCGTTGTAGAATACCTTATGCCACCAGACTTGAAATTCTAGACCTAGAAAACCTTGAATTACGCCGTCTTCAGTCTGATCTAAGTGTGGTATATAAAATCATACATTGCAATGTCCTACTTGTCAATGAATACTTCAGCTTCAACCATAACAGCACAAGAGCACACAATAGATACAAACTCAAGGTTAACTGCACCAAACTTGATTGCAGGAAATCCGACTTCAGCAACAGGGTGGTCAATGTCTGGAATACTCTACCTGACTCTGTGGTTTTTTCCCCAAACCCCAAAAACTTTAACCTTAGACTGTCTACTATTGACCTCACCCCCTTTCCTAAAAGGTCTGTAGGGGGCGTGCATAAGTGCACCAACATGCCTACCATCCCTGTCCTATTGTTTCTTTTATTTTTCTTATATGTACCCATTTCATGTATTCATAACTATGTATATACTATATCTATTATCTTGTAAGTGATTGACAAATCAAATAAATAAATAAATATTGCAGATTTAAATAGGATGTAGTGGAATAGGTTCTAGCTGAAAGTAGTACTTAATTTCCTGATCCTAAGTGGTCTTTCCATTTTGTCTGCAACCAAGCACTTTAGAGGAGGGCAAATTTTCTGAGAAACATAACCAGCATGAGGTTAGCCAATGATGTAAAATGAGCAAACCATACCATAAATCAGTCTGAATGAGAATTGATTTTCCAAAATACAGTTTCAGCAGTTAAAACTTTCAGATTACATAAAATAAAATAAAAAATAGGCAACTTTACATAAGTGGATTTTTTTTTTATTATGCAAGCTACAAAATAATGAAAACAATGTTTCTGTTTAACAAAAACTGAAACAAATAGAGATTAGCAACGCATGATAAATCAACTTCATTTCTTCCAATTTTAAGATCTATCCAATCTGTTAAATTTCCAATCCAATTTAAAATCCAAGAAGTACATTTCCGGTGCATTTGATAAAGTCTAAATGTGATTCAAATGTTTTCATCTCTCATTATCTTGTTTTTAGAAGAAAGAAAACACACACACACATTACACAGATGTATGCACACATAAGCACACATGTACACACACATAATCTCTCATTATCTTCTGTTGTAATAATAGGAACTTGATTTGTCATTTTTTGATTCTAGTGCATAAAAATGTTCAAATGAAAGGCATGAAATAAAACTGTAAACATTATACAGCATATTTCATGCAAATAAATAGCATGAATGGAGAAGATAAAATACTTTGTACGGAGAAGTCTCTCTATCAAAACAAGCATCATGCTTAACAATGGTTATATGGAATGTTTAAACATTGTTTCATTGTTATAAAACAAAAATATGGGAGTTTCACTCATATAGCAACAATGCATTTAAACTGATAGGAACATACCCCAGTTTTAAAAAAGAATAGCTTTCCCCTCACAGCTCTACGTTTTTGATTTTTTTCCCCAAGGAGCATTAACACCATATGTTTTGTCTTTGTAAAAACTGCAGACCAGATCAAACATTATGGTCTTTTTCACTCATAAAATTTACATTTGTAGTCTGTAACAGCCCTATGCTGTTGAAATTGAGTAGTTTACATGTTTACATACTTTTTTAATTATGGCTTTCTATCATGTTATGTCACATAGTCCTTTGTATTACATAACAGTTGATGACATCTGATTCAGTGATCCATAATAAAGCTGATTTTTGAATTGAAACATGATAGTATCACTTTATCCTAGAATCAAACTGAGAACTTTTGAATGGACCACAGTGTAATAAAATTGTTATAGATACTGAACCAAACCTTATAGCCAATACAGAACCATGGTGTGAATGTATATTAGTGTATCATGATAACCTCATATTACATCAGAAGATTCCAAGACTTATTCTGATAAGTATAGCTCCATGTTGGCGCTTCTTAAAGTTTATACATATGTAAAAAGCTTGGCTCACATTTCTTGGAGAACTTGAAGAAAATGTTAAAAGGAAAATTGATGAGAAAGACTAAAATTCCTTTTTTTGTAAGGGATTAAAAGCCACTCAGTTTCGAATATGCCCAGTATCTAGAAATTTATATCAGGTATGAATCAGAAACTTCTGCCAAATGCAAAAGGGTTGTAAAATAAATTTGAGATATATCCCTTTTTGTCCTTCAGATAGACATCCCAAAACACACCTCAAAGTATTAAAGAAAAATGAAGCTCATGCACACCTTATAACCATACAAGTTGTATTATTGATTTGAGCCTGATTGAAATTCCTTGACTCTCAGCTGTCCAACTCATGAGTAGATCCCCAAAACCTCAGCTCCCAAAGTCTACTGCTGAGGAGAAGCTGTTTGGAATACAAATGGTTAGGCTGATGATCTCTCCTTTATCCAGAAAGACAACACCACTCAACACCACTATTTTTGCCACATATTTCTACCCGAATGCCAGCTTTCAGAGATGTCTACCACAGATCTTTTTCTGGAAACCTATTTCTACTTTATTTTAAGACCAACTGGACCATTATTTACTGTTTCAGAATGAAAACTGACTTTTTATTACAAATATTTATTCTTTTGAAATAGCTGCAGGTATTATTTTCTGATTTATTGATTGATGTTTATGCACCATTAAGTTGGTATCAACTCTTGTGACCAGATAGTTTTTCTCTGGGAGGATCTGCTCCTAAATTGGCCTTTCAGGTCTTCTAATGATGCTCCCATTACACTGTAACCGAATCTGTCCATTTTATTGCTGGCAGCCCTTCATTCTTTTTAAGCTTTCACTTCAGCCTTTGAAGTTAAGACATACATATTGACAGAATTACAATCTGGAAAGTACTTTGTCTTCCTGTATCTTTACTCCATATGCATCTTATTGCAAGGAGCAGAGCTGATTTATAGAGTTGAATAAATTATTTGATAAAATATTCTTTCCAAAAATGAAAAATGAGGGACAGAAAAGGATCAGTTTTGCATCAGTTGGTCTAAGAAAGAGTAAGATTCAGAAGAAGCCCATCTCTACTATTAAACTAGTCTCTAGGGCTGTGAGTTCATGAGGAGTTGTGAGAGTGCATGATAGATACTTCCTCAAAATTGCTGCACCAGAAATATCTGGACACAAACACCTAATATAAGAAGGTAACAAAAAATATGTGAAATTACCCCTTACTGTTTGTTTTAGTCCTATCCATATGGTCTCTGCCACTTCCAGTTTATTGTTATCCTCTTCTGGGCAGGTGGCCACTTTCAAAATATTCAAATAGACCCCATGTGTCCTAGGTAAATGCCAGAGCCATTTGGGACAATATAGACAATGTTTGAGGTTGAGGTTTTCCTTTGTGACCCGTCACCAGCATTCGTCTAATTTTTCTATTTAATTTAAAATCATTTAACAAAATAAAGTCAGGGAAATATTAAACTTGACAGATACCATATGACCTCCCTGCTTCAGAAGTCTGTGATGACCCAGGACATGGCACAAAGGGAACACATCCAGAGAACCAGTATGAGTCCCTTTATTGGCATCAACTTTGCCCCCAATGTCCCATTTACTTTCCAGCCTGGAGAAAAGCTCTCCCACAAACCTGCAGCAGCCTCTAGCTGCAGATACTCCAGTCCAAATGCTGTAAGCAGAATGACTGCAATCAATCACTCCAGCAGGGCAAGATAACAAGTCCCAGAAGCAAAGAATCATGGCAATAATTCCAACAAGACAAGATAAGCACACAGAAGCATGACAATAATTCAAACAATCAGAAGGAATGCCAGGAATGCAGTTCACAACTCTCAACACTAGACGAATTCAGTATTTGTTCCCGACAAATGCTCCTCCCAACTGCCTCTCCTTTAAACTCCATCCCCAGGTGTGCCTTGTGGAAGGAATTGGGACCCTTTCCTTCCTCATAAATAATGCAGCCCATGTTGCTCTCTTCTGCGTTCTTCCTTGCATGCCCTAGGATGAGGAGGGGGTGGGCCTTGGTCTTCATCTGAACCTCCTCTCCCTTGTTCTACCTCTCCCCTGCTCTGTCCAGCCTGACTTTGCTCTTTCCCAGTTTCCTCCACAGCCAATGGAGCCACTCTCCTGCTCTCTATCAGCTGTTGGTCTTCCATCTCAGATTCAGACTTCAAAGGGGGAATTCAAAGTCACTGATACTTACTTCCTATACTCCTTATCTTGTCCTTCCATTTATTTTCTTCCTCAAAAGGGAAGGATACATATGGATTCATGTTGATGAATGAATAAAAAGGAAAATAGCAGTCAGAAGGACTTAAGTAAAGAGAAAAGTGTGAGAGACTTGGCATCATCACCTTCTGGTTTAATGTAGACCTTAAAGGCACATTGAGGTTTTTTTGAGTCTGATATATATCCATATTTCTCTATAATAAAAGACTTGGAAGACTATCACATAAATAAATATGATGGTAATCACTTCCAGGGACACAGCATGCTGCCTTGAAAAATCAATTTCCCCAAAGCCTCTATAACCCACAGCTATTTTGAAGTCCATTTAATATTCAACTCCACCTAGAAAATACTATTGCCAAGGCACCCTTCTGAGGCTAGAAAAGCTATTCAGTACAGTTCAGGAAATCCAGGTGGTGTTGGTATTAATGAGTCATGGATATGGTTGTCCAATTACCTTGGAAAATTGCAGACTTGAGTTCACCCTGCAACAAAGTGGTTTTGTACCCTAATCAGTTGAAGCTGTTGGAGAATAAATTAAAAAAAAACCCAATTATTCCCTTTTTGAAACACAACTTTTATATAGATCGAGAACTGTCTTTCCTCACCTGTCATGACTAAGAAGGAAGAAATGGACAAATTAAAATAAATCATACACTAAGGTTGCATAAAGTGTGAGAATTGCCAGGTAAATGGGACATTGGAGAGATTCCAGATTGACAGAAGGTAGGAAGAATTTAAAATCTTGTTAAGCATGGCATAGGTTACAATTTCAAATTTTAAATGCATTTCTTCTGAGAGAGTTGCTTCTTTGAGTGCCTAGCTTAGGATGTGCAAATGTTTCAAGGTAAGTCATGCTGCGAGGGATGGGATCCCAGGAGTACAATTGAATAAGGCCACCTTTTTTGGAATACTGCCATTATAAACAGCTAAGTGGGCATATAGTATGAAATCAGTATCTTTGCAAATGGTGCACTTCTCCTAGGAAACTCTGAAAGAAAGAAAGAAAGAAAGAAAAATGGAGAAGCCTTTGTATCTGGTTACATCTTCTCCTAGTATATTTTTCTCTACAGAAATTGGAGATGATGCCTCTCCATTCTATCCCTTTATACTCTGTGGAGTCTCAAGTGAGAGGACAGGAGATCGGAGGTGAAGAAGTCTGGTGCAGGCTTCGAACACCTTTTCTGGCGTCAGGAGCGATCCC
>NW_020771017.1:0-12884 GCF_900518735.1 Pseudonaja textilis | reverse complement strand
TTTTCATATACTTATGTTTTTATTATGTTTTTCATATACATACGTACATATTCACGTACATATGTATGTATATGAAAAACATAATTTTGGGCACGCAGTTTTGATCCAACTCAACATACCTCCATCCTCCTGCATAACTCTCATTATCCCTCTATAGTTATGACTGTAACTTTTATTTTGAGGCAAAAGGTTTCACATTTCTTGTTCCAAAGGTGCTTTTTCAAGAGGTAACTGGACTTTCTGTTTTTCTTTGAAGATGTTTTGGCTTCTCATTCAAGAAGCTTTTTAGAGCTGAAGAAGCTTCTTGGATGAGAAGCAAAACATCTTCAAAGAAAAACCAGAAAGTCTTGTTGCCTCTTGAAAAATCACCTTTGGGACAACCATGACCTGGAGAGACTGAAAATCTCCGTAGACATCCAGCATGTTAAGTGTTGCTGCTAAAATAGCTCCCTGTTATTAAAGTTTTATATGTTCATGTCAGTGGCGGGATTCAAACATTTTTACTACTGGTTCTGTGGGCATGACTTGGTGGGCATGGTGTGGCTTGATGGGCATTGCAGTGGAAGAGTACTGTAAAATCCCCATTCACTCTTCAACTATTCCATTCTACTCGTTTTTGAGAAGACACACCCACAGAGAATGGGGCTGTCTTCTCAAAAAAGTTGATAAATAGCATGAATCATTGATAATGGTCTTTCTTTTCTGTGAACCTAAATCCAGATCTGTTTGATCGCTGAACACCTAATATCTTCTATTCAGTGATGGGAAAACTAGTATTACGTACACAAGCTGAATACAACTATCAGCAAGGAATTCAACATTAGAAAAACTAATATCGTGGCATCCGGTGCCATCCCTTCCTGGCAAATATAAGGGCAAGAAATGGAAGCAGAGAGAGCTTTTTATTTTCCCAGGTTCTAAGATCACTGCAGATGGTGGCTACAGCCATGAAATTAAAAGACACTCACTCCTAGGGAAGGAAGCTATGGCAAATCTTTAATATTCTTTAAATCTTTTAATACGGTGTATTAAAAAGCAGAGAATCTCCTTATGGACAAAGCTGTGTATAGTCAAAGATATTGTTTCCCCAGTAGTAATGTATAGCTGTGGGAAAGGCTGAGCACTGAAGAATTGATGCTTTCCAGTTGTGGTGTTGGACTGCCAGGAGATCCAATCAGTCAATCCTAAATGAAATCAACCCTGACGATTCTTTGGAAGGACAGATACTGAAGATGAAGCTCAGATACTTTGGCCACCAAATGAGAAAAGAGGACTCACTGGAAAAGACCCAGATGCTGGGAGAAATTGAAGGCAACACAAGTAGGGGATGGCAGATGATGAGATGGTTAGATAGTGTCATTAATGCAATGGACAGATCAACGGGGAGTAATCATTTCTCAAACAATCAATCATCAATGATTATCAGCAAGGAGCATTTTTTTTAAACCACAGTTGGTCAAATTCAACTTTGCCAAGAGGCAGGGATATATTTATCACATCCTCTCTCTGAATAGAGCATCTGCGCCAACCACGAAGGAACAAATTTTCATGTCAACACCAGCCTTTGCCCCCCCACCAAACAGAGGCAATTATTGCTAGCCTGGGCTCTTGAACAAGACATTAAACATACAAAAGCCCATGTCCTTGCTGAATGCCTCTCCTCCCGCCAGAGGCTCTTCATTTTAACAGACAGACAATTGTTCTGGTGTTCTAGAAGCACTTTACACATGCACACTCTTCAGTGGAGAGTGCCAAACTCCTGAGACCAACATGCAATGAAGAGGAAGTGGCATCAGTTAGCAAAACCACAAGATAAAGCTTTGAGGGATATCAGATCCAGTAGAGTACAACACTCTTTTTAAACACAGAGAGAACAAGACAGATTTTATACATTACACACACACACACACACACTTCAACTCTTCAGTCAGTGTAGCAGCTGTACCCGTCTTCAAACTCTTTCTTGAATAATGTTAGTAGGGGCATGTACTTCAACACAGAGAAGATCAAATTTCTGAACTAGAATTTATTAATAGATTCTTCTCTGTTTGTTTAGGATTTAGAAGCCCAAACAGATTGTTTAATTTGGAGTTCCATCCTATGTTTTTGGTGGTTGTGCACATGGCTACCTCAGCTCAAGTGTTGCAGAAAAAGTAGCAGAGGTTTAGGAGATTTCTAGAACCAATGACAGTGTCTTGGATTATTAGAAAGGATTTATAAACTTTTTAAAAGTGATTCCTCGGTTAAACAAAAAGCAGAACTTGCTGCTGCCATATGTTCAATCAGTCATTTGACAAGTGCTGAATCTCAGGACCAGGAATGCAATATGAGCAGGTTTCCTGGCTTTGCATTGATTTTGCAAATAAATTTCTACATCTCTGTAATGCTCTGTATGATTTCAGTCAATATGTGATTCCAAGGCTAAGAAAACAAATAAGGATTTCATATTGCGCCTAACATTCTCTACCTTGCCACAACCTCAGGTCATGATGGTGAATGTTTACACAATCTGCTTGGCTAAGGAAAATATGGGATAATAAGCAAATGTACCAAGATAGCTGGGCTCACTTATTGCATAATGTGGTTGTATAACAAGCACACACAAGTAATCTGAAAACCTTAGGCTAGTGGTAGCTACCTTTTGGGGCTCCTGTGCTGAAAACTGCATGTGCACTCATGCGTGTGTACACGTGTGCCAACACCCAGAAGGCAATGCACCCCACCTCCTGTGCATGCATGCACAAAACCTTCCTCTCGCTGCACCCCCTTACCAAAAATACCAGAAGTGATGAAACGGGCCTGTTTTTCAGCCTCCAAAGGTTGCAGAGGTTTCCCTCAAGCCCCCGAGAGGGCAAAAACGACCTCTCCCGGGCTCTGGAGGCTGAAAACGGGCACTTCCGGTATTTCCGGAAGGCCGATTTTTCAGCCTCCCGAGGCTGCAGAGGTTTCCCTCAAGCCTTAGTGTTGCATTCACTGAACTGACGACAGTTCCCAATCCGGTCTGCGTTTCTGGTGGGAGCGCTGATCGCTCCCATTGGTTGATGCCATTTGACAGCTGGCTATAAAAGGAGCTGTCAAACGGCATCAGCTGTTGCCGCCAGCTGACTGCTTGTTAGCCCTGGCAGCCATGGCACCCCTTTATTCATTGAATAAAGACTTTTCACTGTTAGCTCTGTGTCTGCCTCGTATCTACCGCCGCTCTACAACACTTAGAGAGGCCAAAAATCAGCTGGGACATGCACGCATGTGCAGTGCAGGTAAGTTTGGCTGGGGCTCACGTGCCCGCACAAATGACTTCTCATGCCACAGGTGGCACATGTGCCATAGGTTCATCACCATGGCCTTAGGCTTTTTAAAATGTATTTATTTATCATATTTGTATAGCCGCCCATCTCTCATGAAGGTATAGGCCTTTGCATCAAACTAGCTAACTGCATATTTAGCAAATGGTGACTAGAGAAATCATAGTTTAGCATGATGGGTAAGCCAAGCTAATTTTGTGCATTGTTATCCCATGATATTTCAACTCTGAATTTCAGTGTTTTATTCTGAATACTGGCAAAAGCAATAGGTGACCTCAGATGCCTGAAAGATTTAAGTAAACAAGAGCAAACTTATCACAACTTTCAGTATGTCAGCAACTGTTTCCTGGAAAGCCAGAATAACTGGAGGCCCAACGTTACATTGATATAAAGTAATTTCAGGTAGCAACTAAAAGAATCATTGAGAAACATGTCTGAGCTCAACAAAATAAGTTTCAAAGTGTGCAAATTATCACCCAGAAGTGCAGCATATATTTCAAATGTAATCATGGACGTGAATAAAGCCAATTTTTAAAGCATACAAAGGACCATCTATGAATAAAGCTCTTATAGAGAAAACATTAAAATAAACAATTTCTTATGTAAGATAGCTTATCAACAAGATACAAGCTGCACAAATGAACTGAATACCACTCATCTAGATTTACAGTAAGAAAATAATTAGCTTAATTGTGCATTAGTTACTACAGGAGAACAGGAGAAATAATGTTCTCGCATATAAATGCAGGAAGCCATATTTACATACAACTTTAAGTATTGCACTTACTACCAAAGTTACATTGACCATACAGATTACACACTATAAAAACAGTGGAATTCCTTCCTCCAGCGTGAGGCTTGGAAGTCATGTAAATCATCCTACACAGGGGCATGCAGAAGTGGTATTCAGCAGGTTCTGACCAGTTCTGGAGAACCAGTAGCAGAAACTTTGAGCAGTTCAGAGAACCGGCAAATACCACCTCTGACTGGCCCTGCCCCCATCTATTCTCTGCCTCCCAAGTCCCAGCTGATCGGCTGGGTCTTCTTTTGTTGCCCTGCACAGGAGAACGGAGCTGGAAAGCAGGTTAGTGGATAGGGAGGGAATGGGGATTTTGCAGTATCCTCCTGCCATACCCACCAAGCCATGCCCACAGAACCGATAGTAAAAAATTTTGAATCCACCACTGTGGGCATGATCTGTACATCTCTTTCTCCAAGAACTGAATGAAAACTGGACTGTACTATATATCCACCACCTCTGATACTTTCCTCCAAAGAAACATGTAAACTGTAGTTTAAAAGGGATGTTGAGGATTCTATTATAAATGTGTCACAATCGGACTCCTTCACAAGCAGATATCACTGAATTACATGTAGACAGCACATTGTCCACTTTATACTTCCACAACTTGGGTAGGAAAGCATTGGACAATCCAACTGTGCAGGTAGTCCTCAACATACAACCACACATTTCTGTTGCTAAGCAAGACAATTGTTAAGTTCAGTTTTGCCCCATTTTACAACCTTTCTTGCCACAATTGTTAAGTGCATCACTGCAGTTGTTAAGTTAATAACATGGCTGTTAAGAGAATCTGGAATCCCCACTGACTTTGCACGTCAGAAGGTTGCAAAAAAATGGGATCCCATGGCTGTGGGACACTGCAACCGTCGTAAATGTGAACCAGTTGTCCAAATTTTGAGCAGTTTTAAGTGTGAGAAACAGTCATAAGTCACTTTTTTCAGTGTCGTACCTTTGAACAATCACCAAAGGAATTGTTGTAAGTTGGCTACCTGTATTATCTATCCATATGGGATCTTGGACATTGCCAACTGGTTTTATTGTCCATCAGCTACAGACCAAGAAGAAAACTGTGGAGGTCCCAAAAGAGCTGCCTTCTTCAAAGACTCACAGTTGGTCTTCTTTGCTATGACATTGATTATGACAGTAATCAATGTCATAGTAAAGAACACTTTTAAGGCAAGACGCTATGTGTAAATCCATGTCATTGATCCAGAACTTATATTCCCCCTCCTTTAAAAAAAACAGATTTTTAGGGGTGAAGGACAAGATATTTCCTAATCCAGATTATTATTTCAGCCTTGTCCATCTTAAACATGTTTGGAAAAACCCAAAGCAACAATATATGAAGTATATTTAAGGCAGGGTTGGGGGGGGTGTTATATGTGGAATATAACTCCTTATATGTGGAATATAACTCCTTAGGAACTCCTTATCATTTCTCAGCAGCGTCTTCCTTTTTCTTTTTTAGAATTAAGGAGGAGGCTCCAACGGTGTAGGCTTAAATGTAGAAATGGTGGCTGGCTTCCCACAACAATCTAACCTCTAAAACCCGGTTAACAAAATCAAGTTAACTCAGTTTAAGAACTGAGATGTTGCAGAACCATCAGCCATTAGTTTGCATTGTATGATGGCTTAAAAGTATGTCCTGATTTAAACAAAGTTAGCAGCTGGGATCCTGCTATTCTCTGCATTCCATTTTAGTCCAGTTTGGTTTGTGGTTCAAACCGAAGCAGTGGGTACTCAGCCACACACTTAGAGGGCACATTGAAGCACCCTGGCCCACACACCACACTCGTAACCATTTTGTCAAACCAGCAACAGAAAATAACACCTCCAGTCCAATTACAACTTTCTTTCTAGACCACAAAGAGCTAATCTCCCCATCTTCTCTTCTCTGGACATTTTTTAGCTTATTTGATTAGGGCGGGTATCAAACTGAGTTAAAACATCAGTACTGCTTCAGCTCTTATAACTATAAAGGTAGTCCTTGACTTATAACCACAATTGATCCTAAAATTTCTGTTGCTAACCAAAACATTTGCTAAGTGAGTTTTGCCCCACATTTAATTATCTTTCTTACCACAGTTGTTAAGTGAATCACCACAGTTGTTAAGTTAGTAACACGGTTGTTAAGTGAATCAGGCTTCCCCATTGACTTTTCTTGTCAAACTTGTCACAAAATGGGGCCTGGGACACTACAATCATCTTAAATATGAGTCAGTTGCCAAGCCTCTGGATTTTGGTCACATGCCCATGAGGACATTGCAATGGTTGTAAGTGTGAAAAATGGTCATCGGTCACTTTTTTCAGTCCCACTGTAACTTTGAATGTTTGCTAAGTGAACTGTTATAAGTCAAGGACTACCTGTAGAACCAGAATATGTACTCCTCCATCAAAAGAAAGACAGAAAGAATCAGAGTATATTCATGAACTGGAATAAAGCATGGTAACAAGGTCAGCCAATGAATAGGCATAGCAACTAAACCAGCCAATAAGGAGTGTTTGGAAACTGAAACTAGAAGTAGCCTAGGCATGGCTCTATATTAAGCTCTGCAGCTCTGAAGTGATGTTAAGATTGGAGTCTGTCTATTGAAAATGAAACTGCTTCTCTCCTCTGCTGTGTGTCTTGCTCACCTGCTGAACTAAAGTGAAATTGATGTCTGTTTCTGAGCTCCTGAGTTGCTGTTGTGCTCTGAACCTGTAACATGTCTGCTTCTGTTTGAGTTTGTTCCATGTTGAAGAAATCTACAACTGGTATTGTAAAATTTACTTTATATGTTTATAAAGAAGGTAAATGAAGCCTCAGCCATCTGTGTTTACTTTTCTGGTGCTGAATTTACACTTCATTACTCTGAAAAGAGAGAAAGAAAGGAAGAGAGAGAGAGAGAGAGAGAGAAAGAAAGAAAGAAAGAAAGAAAGAAAGAAAGAAGAAAGAAAGAAAGAAAGAAAGAAAGAAAGAAAGAAAGAAAGAAAGAAAGAAAGAAATTCTTGCTTGCAGTAAAGTATCCATGCACTGTACAGAGAATGAAACTAGATGATCTCTTTCCATCCCTTCCATTTTATGACAGTATGATAGACAGGTTTTGATATGTACCAACCAGATACATATACCAAAATATCAGAAGGGAAGATAAAAGAACCAGAATTCCCTTGGAGAATGCCCTCCTCAAATGGAGCTTTAAACTTTAATTTCTATTAAGTACATTTGCATATTGATCACTTAAAAAAAAAGCATTGGAGAAATCAACAGATTTAATGTTTCTGCTTTGGATCCCAGCAATCACATTATTTAGTGCAAATACCTCAAATTTTAAATCCATCTACCACTTAGACTAAACTTGATTTATCCAGCAAGGTTCGCCTTCATTTACACAACTGTAATAAACGCAAGAGAATATTTTAAAACAGGATGGTATCCAATTATCATCTGACTACAATCTCCATCATCCCCACCTACTGTTCATACTGGCTAGATTGATCAGATCGCAAAGTCCTCTCCAAGGACATGTTTATCCAAACAGACTTCTGGGCATACAATTTGACTTGTCTATTGACACTAGTTTCAATTGGTGTGTATGGTTTATTTCTTTTTGGAGATTTTATTTGCCCATTTTCAAGGTTTAATTCGACTTTTGTTTTTATAATTATGTTGTATTGTTGATAGCAGCCTCCTGTGCTCACTTTGGTGGGAAAGATGGATACAAGTTTAATAAGTGGGGAGGAAAGCAGCTTTCTACTCTTGTTTTAAAAATGCCCCATGCTATCAGTGACCTTAGCCTAAATCAACAAATCTCGTGCTCCAACACATTCACCTTTCTCTTACGAATTCATGAACCCAATTAGCCTGTGCCCCTGTATCTTTATAACAGCATAAAGTTTACAATATGCCATCAAACACCTCGTTGAACCAAGTGCCAACTGTGGCAAGCCTCAATTGACCTCCTTATCACAATTCTAACCATGCCAATGAAGAGATCTTATACTGGCGTCACATAACAAAGGTATTGGCAAAGAAACAAACAGTATGGCCAATAAACATCAAATTGGCTGCTTGATTTATGGCACCCCCTGTATGAAAGGCAAGAAGGTGTTTTAGTCTACATGTCTCCAGCAGAATATTTAATCAGAATAGAGCTGGAAGGGAACTTGGAGGTCTTATAGTCCAACCCGTTGATTAAACAGGGGACCCTATATCATTTCAGACAAGTGGCTCTCCAGTCTCCTCTTAAAAACCTCCAGTGATTAAGCCTCCACAACTTCTGAAAGCAAGATGTTTCATGGGTTAATTGTTCTCACTGTTAGGCAGTTTCTCCTTATTTCCAACTTGGTTGTTTCCTTAATTACCCATCCATTATTTCTTGTCCTGTCTTCAGTGCTTTGGAGAATAGGTTGACCCCCTCGTCTTTCAAATATTGGAATACTGCTATCATGTCACACCTAGTCCTACTTTTCTCTAGACTAGCCAAACCCAATTCCTGCAACCATTCTTCACATGTTTTAGTCTCCGGGCCTTTAATCATCTTAGTTGCTCTTCTCTGCTCCTTTTTTCAAAGTCTCCACACCTGTATACAGTATTCAAGGTGTGGTCTTACTAAGGTTTTATACATTCACATGATATTTCGCATGATTTTGATTTATATTTACACTAGATTTAGAATATTTACGGTGCAAGCCATCCTGGAAAAGGAAATTCTTCCAAATTTACTTTACATACTCAACTATACCAGAACCAAAGTTAATTTTTGCAAAGCTTTCCATACCAAATTTCAAAATGGTTCAAATGTTGGTGTTAAGGGCCAATTTAGGATGTTAGGTGGTATCTCTTTAGCCTTATTAATTAAAAGTTGATTCAGCTGATACATTTACAGCCTGTTCTTTTCTTTAGCCCTTGGAAATGTGCCCTTTTTGTTTTCCCTCCCAATTACAAAATGTCCTTTACATGAGAACAAACGCCTTATTTCTCTGTGTACAAGATGGCATCTTTTGGAATGAAGCTTTTAAACTGTATAAGCAGGCAAAAGAGAACAATTTACCAGTACATGTATTTTTGCTCCTCTTTCGCTTTCAGAAAAACCATGTGATAGAGCAGTATTTTTTAAACTTGGAAACATTTGTTGAAAGCCAGATTGATCTAGTGCAGGAGTTCCCCATTCCTGGGCCTTTGAATGGTACCAGACTATGGCATGCCAGAAATAGGGCCATGAAAACAAGCAAAGCGCCATCAGCAGGATGCAGGAAGCATGCAAAACCATGCCCCCTCTGGTCCACGGAGAAACCTCTCTCCATGGAACCAGTCCTTGATAACCGAAAGGTTTGGGGCTACTGGCCTAGGCTAGAAACCAGGAAACTGTAAGTTCTAGTTCCATCTTAGGCATGAAAGCCAGCTGGGGGGCCTTGGGAGAACCTCTCAGTCCAACCCATCTCACAGGGTTGTTGTGGTAAAAATAGGAAGGGGAAAGAATATTCGATATGTTAGCCACATTGAATTGTTTATAAGAAAATAATAAATACAGGATAAACATATACCAATTTTTAAGCTGGAAGGACTTCAACTCCCAGAATTCCCCAGCCAGCACGGGAGTTGAAGTCCACAAATCTTAAAGTTGCCAACTTTGAAAAACCCTGTAGTTAAGCTATATTTAATTATCAAGAGACACGGATGTTCTAAAATAGCCATTTGGATGCAAAACGATTAAGGGTGTTGGAACTGGGATGGCATCATTTGATCTCCCCATCAAATGAGACTTGAAGAAGCTTGGCTGAAAGTCCAGGGGCTGAGAAAAATACGCTTTAGAGTTAAGGAGAAGCTTAAAGAGACAGAAGCAGGCTGCTTCCACGTTGCCTCCTAACTCAAACAAACATAAAATATAGAATAATAGGGTTGGAAGGGACCTTGGAGGTCTTTGAGTCCAACTTCCCTTATCAAGCAAGAGACTCTATACCAGTGGTGGCTAACCTTTTTCAGCTCCCATGCCGATACTTTGTGCACGCTCGTGCGCACGCCACCACCCAGAAGGCAATGCGTGCTACTGCCCATAACCCCTGCACATGCACGCGGGATTCACCCTCGTGCATCACACATCTTTGCGCATGCATGTGCAATTCCCCCTTGTGCGCCTCATCTCCCTTGTGCGCCTCATCTCACACACGATTCCCCCTCGTATGCAGCATGTCTGTGCATGTGTACAGAATCCCCGCATGCAGTGTATTCCTGCACATACACGCGCATCTCTCACGCACCCGCTCCGGCCCCCCTGCATATGCACGCCAATCAGCTGTCGGGTGGTGGCACATGCACATGTGCAGTGGGCTCTTCTGGGTGACCTCTTGCTTGCCAGGGAAAATGGCTTTGAGTGGCACTTTTGGCACACATGGCATAGGTTCGCCAACATGGCCCTATACCAATGATGGTTAACCTATTTGGCACCAAGTGCTGAAACAGGAGTACGTGCGCACCAAAAAGGTACTGAGTGCTAAAACACGGGAGTGCGTGTGCACGCGCCCTGGAAACTGGAAGAGCAGCACCCCAGCGCGCGCATGCATGCCAACCACCTGGTTGTCCAGTTTCTAATGATATGCACACTCAAAGACCAGCTGGCTGGCGTGTGCATGCACGCTGGGGAGCTGGTCTCCAGTTTATGGCGCTCCTATGTGCACGAAGGACCCGGAAGAGCAACAGGCGACAGCTGGGGTGCCCGGAGAGATGGGCTTTGTGTGCCACTTCTGGCACACGTACCATAGGTTCACCATCATGGCCGTATACCATTCCCGACAAATGGGTCTCCTGTCTCTTCTTCAAAGCCTCCAATGATGGAGCATCCACAACTTCTGGAAGCAAAGCCATTCCTCTGATTATTTGTTCTCACATTTCTACTTACTTCTAGGTTGTATCTGTCTAAGGATCTTCCACACATTACATTTTATCTTGCTACCAGGTGCTTTGGTGCCTTTCTTCTCTGTGGCAACCTCTCAAGCACTGGAAAACTGCTATCATGTCACCCCTAGTCCTTCTCTTCATTAGACTAGGGATGCATAGCTACTTTATAAGCCCAGGAAAAGGCATGGTTTCTTTAAGGAGTAGCTGATAGGCAGGGAAAATATGCTGATGCTGGATTGAAGAACTCTTTCTTTTCTGGGATCCAAATACCCCACAGCACCGTAAAATACCCCCCACAAAACACAACGTACCTGAACCACAGGATGCCCTCCTGTTGGTGCCTTGACTGCCCCTCGGCTCCCTTCCGTCTCGTAATGAGCACGATGGTGGGGTTTGGGTTGCACTTCAATCTGTAATTCATAGGAGCCCGAATGGCTCGAAAGAGGCCACTCCAGAGGTGGAAGAGACTGAACAGGAATGCTGGGGAGAAGAAAGTTTGGATTTAAGTTAGGAAAGAAAAGAAACTTAGCCAGGGATGGGATTCAAATTTTTTTACAACCGGTTCTGTGGGCATGGCTAAGTTGGTGGGCATGGCTTAGTGGTCCTGTTATTGGCTGGGTGTGGCCAACTCAATATCACTCACATCAAGGCACGCATCTCCTCACCTGGACTCTCATGACTGTGGGGATGCTGCAACAGTCGTAAGTGTGAAAAATGGTCAAAGTCACTTTTTTTCAGTGCCATTTTAACTTTGAATGGTCACTCCACACAAGCAAAGTACCAGCAAAGGAGGGGAAAATAACTCCAGAGAAGTTCCTGAGACAGGAAGTCTAGTCCTGCCAAGAATGTAATAAGGGTTAACGGAGAGGCAGTTTCTGTAAGCAACACCAGAATGTTTCCTTCCTGCCTTCCTTACAGGATTAGGCCAGTAATTTCTTCTAACAACTGGTTCTCCGAACTTAGAATGTTAACAACCGGTTCTAGCAAATAGGTGCGAACTGGTAGAATCCCACCTCTGATCTTAGCCCAATACTTGCACAACAAGGACAGGCTGCACAATAATGACTCAAACAACTGAAAATGGTGTTTCTTTTTCAAAATTCAAGAGGGCTGGATTGACCACTGATTGGCAGGAGATGGAGAACAATTTGCTTAACACATATTAGTAGAATGGATTCTTTGCCTCACCATTTACCAACAATCACTAACTAGGAGCCAAATAAGAACCAATGGCAATTAATTCAAGAAGGATCAATGATAATGAACAGATTGACCCAAACCCCGCTGGCTATTCATAAGGTCCTAAAGGAACTCACAAGTATTGCTAACTGACATTTGGGACCAAAGAACATGGAAGAGCTGGTGAAATATTGATACAGCTATATTGATCAATACAGCTATATTGATTATTTAGATGAATGGGATTACCTTGGTTGTGAGTTGCTCGATATCCGTGCTTCACTACGAAACTATGTGGTCGGGCTTAGTTTTTGAGAAGGAAAATAAGGGAAAAAATTCTGCCTCTGCCTATCAGCATCCATCAGTATTCAAGGCTAGTGTCCTGTGAGAGAGTTGTGGGCTGTTTGGAAACTGAAGCAGTATTTGCTGTGTGAGCAAGAAGGAGACAGCAAGGAGTCTGGCCATGGTTTAGCTCAATGGTTCTGTACTAAAACTGCTTGGTGCTATGAAACTAAAACTGAAACTGAAGCTCTTTTCTTCTGTTTGTGTTTTGTATTTGTAACAGATTTCTTTTCCGGTGGGGAGGGGGAGTAAAACTCCTTAGCATCAGATTGTGTTAATAATAATATACGAAATGCTAATGCTCTGATGGTCATTTCAAAAAATCCCTTCTTAGTGAGCGCCTAGAAGGCAAGAGGAACATACGTGCCAAATTTCAAGTTTG
>NW_020771016.1:0-16561 GCF_900518735.1 Pseudonaja textilis | reverse complement strand
TAGAATAGAATAGAATAGAATAGAATAGAATAGAATAGAATAGAATATCACCAGAGAGTGGTGCACAAGAGTGAAATTGGGGGTGGGGGAGTAATCTGATTTATAGCAATTAGGACTTAACAGATAACAGATAATCAGAGTTGGAAGGGACCTTATAGGTCATCTAGTCCAACCCCCATCCAAGCGGGAGACCCTACACCATTTCTGACAAATGGCAGTCGAATCTCTTCTTGAAGGTCTCAAGTGATGATGCTCCCACAATTTCCAAGGGCAACTTCTGTTCCATTGGTTGGTTGTTCTCGCTGTCAGAAAGTTTCTCCTTATTTCTAGGTTAAATCTCTCCTTGTTCAGTTTCCATCCATTATTCCTTGTCTGACCTACAGGCACTTTAGAAAATAGATTGACACCTTCCTCCTCTCTGTGGCAGCCCCTCAAATATTGGAAGACTGCTATCCTGTCTCCCCTGGTCCTTCTCTTCACTAGACTAGCCATGCCCAGTTCCTGTAACCGTTCTTCATATGTTTTAGTCTCCCTAACTTAACTGTAGTTTCTTTTATAAGAACATTAACAATGCACTGGAAGAAGGATGACCAAATTTGATAAAAATATTTGTGGAAGTGATCTCAAAATAATAGCTGATGGCACATCCAATGTGAGTCAAAAATGTAATGCTCAGGGAAACAAGGCAAATGCATTCATAAGAATCTCAGGAATCAATGTCCTGGTTTGTGAGGACCCCAACTCAAGTACCAGGTCTCCTTGGAGGCACCACATTTGGAGAACACATTGTACAAAACCTGGATTAGCTTCATGGAAGTGCAATGAAACAAAAGAAGACATTAAAGGGCTTAATTAATCTTTTCCCAGCCTTAAGGAAGGATGACAACAAGAACAGCCATGTTGGTCAATGGGAACAGAAAATAATGAGTCTGGGAGCATCTTTTCTAGTTAGCCATTTCTTTTAGTTGGAGAAGTAAGGAAACCGTAGCATAGAAGCTTAAAATTTGTCATTGTTAGTCCAGAATCTGAGACATCCTGAAATGAACTTAGTTACAGGAGAGGAAATGCTGGCTAAATGAGAATAAAAACATCCTAAAAGTAAAGATTTTAGAGTAGTTTTAGAACTGAGCAAATGAAGCAGAGAAGTTTAGTCTCCCCTTCTTTGATTCTCTTAATGCAAAGACTGAGCAGCCATTAGTCAGAAAAGTTTTAACCAGAGAGGATGGGTTGTGCTAGATCAAGGTGTCAAACTCACAGCCCACAGACCGGATGCATCATGCACTGGTCACACCCACTCTCATTTTAGCGAAGGGGGGAGAGTCGCAATATATCACGTGACAACATGACAATGCGAGTTTGACACCCCTGAGCCAGTTCATCTCAAGGTTCCATTTAAATTTATAAAGGGAATGATTCTATAGTGCTTAATCAAAAACCCTTATGTAAGGGGCATGCATAAGTGCACCATTGTGCCTACCTTCCCTGTTCTATTGTCCCCATTTATTTGTACCTATTTCCTATATTCTTACATATGTTTATACTTATACCTATTATCTTGTAAGTGATTGACAAATCAAATAAATCAAATAAATAAATATAGGAGATTATTTAAAAATGTAAAAATTTGGTGGTCGTGGTATCCATTCTTTGAAACATTCTCCCCCGAGTTATTACATTGTCCAAATGAGAGGTGGCATTCAGCTGATTCTGACCAGTTCTGGAGAACCAGTAGTGCAAATTTTGAGTAGTTTGGAGAACAGGCAAATACCATCTCTGACTGGTCCCACCTATTCCCTGCCTCCTGAGTCCCAACTGATTGGCTGGGTCTTCTTTTGTTACCCTGCACAGGAGAATTGAACTGGAAAGCAGGTTAGTGTGGTGGGGAGGGAATGGGGGTTTTGCAGTAACCTTCCCCCAGGAGTGGAGAGGAAATGGAGATTTTACAGTATCCTTCCCCTGCCATGCCCACCAAGCCACACCCACAGAACCGGTAATAAAAAAATTTGAATCCCACCATTGGTCCAAACCTGTTGACATTTTATAGTAGGAGGAGGTTGAGAAAGCTCTCCTCTTTCTACTTTAGATTTCTTCTGAAAAGAAAAGAAAACTACATTTCATGGATCCTTTTTGTGACCCTCATACCTGCCATGGTTGCAATCTTAGTGACCTTCTCTCTTCATTCTTCTTCTTTGTCTTCCTGGATCTGGAGGAATATGCAGCATTCAATACATGGGCCAGAGTCAGAACAATATCGTAGACATGCTGGGTATTCAGTATCAGTTCCCCGTTCTTTCCCCCTTGGTTCAGCAGTGGTGCTTTCTGGGTGCATCTTCTCCGGCCTTTGACAGAAACGTCATGATTTGAAAAAGAACAGTGAAAATATTGATCCTGAAACTGGGGGTCCACATAGATATAGGATGGAATATCGTGATCTGTCTTTCTTGTGCTTAATTCTTTCCCCTGATAAACAAAGGACCACAAGCTATGGACATATTTGTAAAGTCTGTGCTTTAATGTTATTGTATGCCCAAAACCTGCGGTGATCCAGACTTTCCCTTCAGTTGGTCCTGGCAAACGCATGAATGTCAAATGGAAAGGAAGAATTCTGTCAAAAATGGAAACATATTCTGTGAAGTGAACAAAGACATTGACTTGTCTCCATTTAGAGATGGCATCCCTGAAGGTGTGTTTGGTCCTTGAGAATTGTTGTGATATAACAACACAAATTCCATTCCTGAGAAGCATGGGAGTGAAAATCCTCATGAAATTGTCTCCCTCCTCTGTGTCTGAAGCAAAGAGACCAATCAAGATCCATCTGAAATGTAGGAGCAGCTGGACAATTCCAGGGTAGTGAATGTCTTTGCGGGGTAACATCCGGTAGAAAAAAGGGAATTGACATTTATCCATCAGAGTCTCTGAAGCAACTCTATCCTTGACCTGAGAATGCAATAAAGAATCCTGTTATACTTTTGGTCAGATTAAACCTAAAATATGAGCTTTTAAGAAACCCAACGTTGTTCTAATGAATAACATAGCTTATTGTTGATTAGCCATTGGGCCCTATCATACAACATCAATTTTGGGCTCAATTATGGCCATAAGTTGAGGACTACCTATTGATTTTATGTGCAGTCAGATACTGATCTCTCTTTCTTACAAAATTGATATTGAAATAATAGATGCTGTCAACTCATAAAACATTCCTATGCCTGTTTTAATAGCTGCCATAAAAAAGTATGGGAGGAAGGAAATCTGGAAGGGCAGTGCAGCAGTTTAAAAGCAAAAGTACATTCCAACTCTTATCTTTAAAAGATTGTAACTAAAGTACCAGAGCTTTTGCCCATGAATATATTTAATTGGAGAACGTGAATGATGACACCCAGCCCATGAAGGTGCTCAGTTGGAGAATCTGGTTTATGACACACCCAGGGGGAGGGGGAAACAGGGTCACAGGCAGTGGTGGGATTCAAATTTTTTTACTACCGGTTTGTGGGCATGGCTTGGTGGGTGTGACAGGGGAAGGATACTGTAAAATCTCCAGTCAGAGATGGTGTTTGCCATTTCTCCAAACTACTCAAAATTTCCGCTACCGGTTCTCCAGAACTTGGCAGAACCTCTGAATACCACCTCTGGTCATAGGGGACTGTAAATTACCTATGCCAGAGTTGGCTTCATACAGGACAGTGCCAGTTTGTTGCCTCAAATGAATCCTTTGAAGTTTTTTGAAGTGTGGCTTGAGAATCATGATTTAATTAAAGTGATTGCTGGAATCCTGATAGATGTTATGTCTTTTACCTATGGAACTCTGGAAATACATGCATGTCTATTATAAGGGCCTAATATTCCCTTTTTAACCACTGGCTCCAACTGCTCAAATCATGCCCAAGCAAATACCTATATTTTTCTGTGTTTAAATACTTTGAAATTGGAAGGTATTTTCTAGCAGCTCATCCATTTCAATGTGCCAACCTTACTATGCATGGCTATTATTATTCTCTGGTTCAAAACCCCATTTTTTTTGTGCAGTAATCTTTTTAGGTTGTTCTCCAGTTATACAAAAGACAAGGAAACCACAGCTCCTAATAAAGTTTGTCAGCTGTAGAACAAAATAGGCTTTTAATTGAAATATTGTTTCTTCTGACAAACTACCCCATCTACCCACTATCTAGTCTACTCAAGAGGAAACTAGCATATATTTTAGACACAATATCTGTTAGACCAATGCACCAGCAATCAAAAAGGTCCTTTTTATTCTCTTTTTTATATAAAGGAAGAACCACTGCCACCTTCCATCCAAATGGATACGGCAGGTATTATTTATATGTGAGAATGAAGCTGCCAATAGAAAGGACCACAGGTATTTCATCACTAGTTCAGATAATAGAAAATTAACTCCAGGGTCTTATTTCTCTTTTTAAAAAAATTCCATAAATTTAAGCATAAAAATTGTAACACCTAACTAATAGTCCTGTATTTGTTTAATACATTGGTTTATTAATTCTGTGGACCCTACACTTAAGACACATATGTTTTATTGGCTGTGGTAAGATAGTTCATTGGAATTCTTTTCAAGAATCTAGGATTTGTTCACTATTACAATAATATTATTATTGGCTAAGATCTTATACAAAATATGGGCTTCCAATCATTGCTGCCTTCTCCATTTACACACAAGATCCTTTGAATGAACACAGAGCCATTCCTCACTTTAGAAGACTCAAAGCAAAAGGGTCATGAGAAGATATAGCTCCCCATTGTGGTTCCCAACCCATAGCCATGAAACCTATAATGGCCCTAGTAAAAAGCAACTCTTGATTTCCATGGAGAAGATATGGTTGGGTCTATTGCTCACTCACCACCACTACACTCACTTTACAAGATAGAGAAACACACACACACACACATAACCTGTGGAACTTTGTTGGTGCCTACTAATGTTGACATCTGCATGGAAATCTCCCTTTTAGCTGCATCAACAAGAGTCAAAGGTTCTCCTTCCTTCCACAGCTGTAGTTGGGAACATTGGCTTCTCCAGTAGACAGCATGTCCAGCAAAGCATCTGAAGTCCCAAATGTGTTCAAATAGTTGTCATGGATGTTGTAGCCCAATGTGAGATTGTGCAGATTCTGGGGACTCTTGTTGATTTGTTGAATGACAAAAATGTACCATAGGAGGTCTGATTTTCCAAAAGGTAAACTACTGTAAAAACATTCATGTTGTTATCATCATCATCATCATCATCATCATCCACAACAAAACCAAAATAATGTTTTCAATTTATCCTTTTTGTCATCAGAAGCCGACTGAGTCTTAAGTTTGTATTACATAAAACTAACCCCAAAGCAGAGGCAAATGATATACACTCATCACTATTTAATTTTTTTTGCTGTCAAGAAGATGGGATGGAGTCTATCACATATAAGAATCACAAATAGACCATACTTTGTAGTAGAACTAATTTTCCTCTGCCCGTTATCAGGTTCAAAATCATTCATTTATTAAAGTTGAATCATCATAGATAAAAAATAGAAATAAAATTCTTTATTGGCCAATTGTGATTGGACACAATCACAATAGGAATTTATCTTGGTACATATGCCCTCAGTGTACATTAAAGAAAAGATACATTCATCAAGAGTCAAGAATCATAACATACAACACTTAATAATAGTCATAGGGTACAATAAGCAATCAAATCATACTAGGAAATAGTAATTAAAAATCATAAGGATGCAAGCAACAAAGTTACAGTCCTACACTCATAAGTGAGAGGAGATGGGTGAAAAGAAGGATGGGAAGATTAATAGTGATAGTGATAGTAATGGAAACTTAGTAAAATAGATGGACAATGTTGAGGAAATTATTTGTTTAGCAGAGTGATGGAGTTCAGGAAAAAACCTGTCCTTGTGTCTGGTTGTTTTGGTGTGCAGTGCTCTATAGCATCATTTTGAGGGTAGGAGTTGAAACAGTTTATGTCCAGGATGTGAGGAGTCTGTAAATATTTTCACAGCCCTCATAAAAGAAAAAGAATGTTCTATAACTGACCAGAAAAGCAACTCTAAAAAGAAGTCAGCCTTTATTCCTCTAAGAATCCGATGTTCAATATCAATGAATGGTTATAAAAAATGGAAATGAGACAAAAAGAGGCTATTACAACAATTTCAATCACTACTTTAAATCAAAGTCAGTATTTAAGCGATGAACTCAGGATTGGACTGGATAGATTAGCCCCATCCTTGGACCTGAGCCTCTTCCACAAATAAAAAACAATAGAGGGAAGCCATGGAAATCAAAATTATTAGACAGGTCCTGCAACTTAGGAGGATGTGAAATAAGAAGAAAAGAAGAAACGTGTTACAACTGCAAATGGAGAGAATACAACTCCGTGACGATGAATGACTTACGAGTGAGACTGACTAGAAGGAGCCATGTTGAAAGACAACGTTGTAAGTGGTATTTTTGTTTTACTGACAACTATACTAATGAGATGGTCTCCTGGCCTGTAATAGCTCCATGGTTTGTTTCTATCCTGCTGTTCCAAACGTAGCAGGCATTTCATTCTAAGCTTTCCAAAGATTGGCTGGGATATCAGCAGCATCAAAAGCAGAAGCAGGAGGTCCATAATTCATGGGACTGAATCAATCCCTGTTTCTAAACAAGAACAACAAGAACAATTAGAAGAATTCAAAGCATCCTCACAAGATGGAAATTCCATGGCTTTCCTGATTCTGACAAGAGATAAACCAGCTCCATCTGGAAAGAAGAAGTAGCACTTTTGGGACAACCCCTGCATGTCCTGTATCTTATATAACACACTCAGCATGAGGCATTTATCCTTTTCTGAGACAAGATACATTTCATGTTGCTTCAGTCTGGTGTTTACCTCAAAGACAGTAACTGGAGAAGAAGCAAAGAGGTCTTAAAGATCAGGATGGACGTAATTACAGTGAGAAGCACCTTCTCCTTTGGAGATTCGGAACTTTTCCAGGGCTCCATGTGCGGAGGGGTAGCCGAAGATCAGGATGTTAATGGGGGAAACAATTCACAGATACACCTCTGGGAGTACTGTTCTCTAGTGGTTTTGGTCCTTCCTGTCAGGACATGTCCATGCAGGAAGAATATACTTCAACACCCAGGAAATTGACTTCTGCTGTCCTGCAATGTGGTTTTTTGTCAGAATGCCTAGTGGTTTCAATGTTATTGCAGGTACCAGCACATACTGTGGCAACCTCATTTGGAAACCAGGCCATGCTTAATTCTGGAGCTACAGGCAACTTCATGGACCACAACTTTGTATCAGACTATGGCATTGCTAACTAAATGGTCAAAATAATAACAGAGAATAGAATAGAATAACAGAGTTGGAAAGGACCTTGGAGGTCTTCTAGTGCAACCCCTGCCTAGACAGGAAAACCTGCACCACTTCCAACAAATTGTTATCCAACATCTTTTTAAAAACTTCCAGTGTTGGAGCATTCATGACTTCTGGAGGCAAATTGTTCCACTGAATAATTGTTCTAACTGTCAGGAAATTTCTCCTTAGTTGTACATTGCTTCTCTCCTTGATTAGTTCCCACCCATTGCTTCTTGTCCTGCCTTCAGGTGCTTTGGAGAATAGCTTGACTCCGTCTTCTTTGTGGCAGCTCCTGATATATTGGAAGACTGCTATCATGTCACCCTTAGTTCTTCTTTTCATCAGACTAGACATACCCAGTTCCAGCAACCATTCTTGTCATGATTGGTCAAAGGGGAAAAGTTTGTAGGGGACAAAAGGAATGCCTAGTAGGCATATATATGAGTGCGTTGCAGAGGTGGTATTCAGCAGGTTCTGATTAGTTCTGGAGAACTGGTAGTGGAAATGTTGAGTTTGGAGCAGTGGTGGGATTTAAAAAAATTTACTACCAGTTCTGTGGGCATGGTTTGGTGGGCATGGCAGGGGAAGGATAATGTAAAATCTCCAGTCAGAGGTGCTATTTGCCAGTTCTCTGAGCAACTCAACATTTCCACTAACGGTTCTCCAGAACTGATCAGAACCTGACAGTTGAATACCACCTCTGGTTCGGAGAACCAGTGGTAACTTTCCCCCAGGAGTGGGGAGGGAATGAAGATTTTACACTACCCTTCCCCTGACATGTCCACCAAGCCACACCCATCAAGCCATGCCACACTCACTGGTAGTAAAAGTTTTTGAATCCCACCACCAGTGGGTTACTATAGTACTGTGTACCAAGATGATTGAATAAGTTTTACGATCAGTGGAATGAGGCTCTAGATATATTAAGAGGAATTAGGCTCTAGATACATTAATGGAACAAAATTCTTATTTATGGGAGCAGATGGTGGCAGAGAGAAAAGCAAAGTTTGAGATTTTTGAACTGTTTTTAATACCTCTGTTCTTAACTGACCTCTTTGATGTGGAAATGTAAGCTGAATTTAAGGCTTGTCCCACAGCCCAGATGGTGTTGTAGATGAGATAGCTGTCCAGGGTCAGGATCCGATCAATCGTGTCTTTCTGCACAACCACCAGTTCTTCTGTCTGTCTACACCATCTCCAGGCTTTTACTGAAAAGGCATCCTTGGGGGATGAACATCTGTAAGTTTTCCTTGCAAAGAGAACTAGGAACTGAGCAAAGATTTCAAAATTATCATAGTGTTCTCATTCCCTTTCCTTTATTAGAAAGGAGAAAATGCCACCAATGTGTTACAAGGGATTTTCATTAAAAATAACACTAAAACTAAAATCCCACTGAGCTATGGTGATCCAGACTTTACCTACAACATGTTCAGAAATATGTGTAAGTATGGCATCTACAATTTTCAGTCCTGACAAGAACGAAATAGGCTCTGAACCATAAACAAAGAATTGACTTTTACCTGTTTGTAATATTCATCTGAATTGAAATTCTGAGCAAAGACATTGATTGAAAAGCTTTGATATATAAGTGCACAGATGCCATTCCTTAACATCAAAGAAGACATTGTCCTCATGAACCTCTCCCCCTGGTCATTAGTTCAGCAACGACAGCAACCAAGGTCCACTTGAAGTAGAGAAGCTGGATCATCCCTGGGTATCTGACTCCTTCAGTAGGGAGCATCGGGTAGAAGAAAGGAAAATGAGTTTTATCTTTCAGACACTTGGAAGTAAAACTATAACTGATCTGAAAGAAATGGAAGATGGTATTTTATATGTAACAAGCAATATCCAAATCTTATCATTTGCATAAAAAGTCATATTTTTCATTTGCAGAGGAACTCTGATTCAAAGTTTCATTACTCAAAACTGTCTCCCCAAGAAAGACACAGCTGTGAGATTTTGTAGGTGCCCAACATGGTAGAAATCTGGATGGAGATGCCAACCTCAGACTCTTCCAGAACAGCCACTGTGTTTCTCTGCATTCCACACCTGTAGTTGGGCACATTGGATTCCCCGTCTGAAAGGAGATCCAGAAAAGGATCTGTAGTCATCTGTAGTTCTCATAGATATTATAACCCAGGGTGATGTTGGGTAAGAGATGGTCATTCTTGTTAATGGTGAAAAGGAAGGGCATAAATTTCCAATAAAGCTTGCTTGCTTGCTTTTCTGCAGGTACAAACATATCATTTGCAAAAATGAATCAAGTAAACGCAAATTCATTTACACTATAAATTCACTCGCCAAAACCAACACCAACCATAAGAACCTCCGTTGTCGCCCTGACCTAACCATACAGCAACGTGCCCGCTCCCGTGTACTCCGCACTGAACTCAAAAAACGTCTCGACAATGGAGAGAAGGACCTGTACATTGACTACCATGCTGACTGTATCAAAAGTAAGTCACACATCCCGCAACTCAGCTTTAACATTCAACCACAACCCTACCTCAACCAATCCACCATCACCCAAGACTAGGCACGCACGCCCCTAACTACCTCAACTCCAACTACTGCTGGCCTTAAATGCAAGCTACTCAATGCAAGAAGCCTTGTAAATAAAATACCTGAATTTTTCCTCCTACTAAATATGGCTAAATTCGACATTATATTTGTCTGTAAAACATGGCTCAATGCATCTCTCCCTGACTCCATTACCACAGTAAGAAACTATCATGTTTACCGATCAGATCGTGAAATTCATAGAGGAGGTGGTGTTGCTATCTTCTACAAAAAGTCCTTACATCTAAAAAATATCCAAGTTACCCAGGAGCTTGCTCTTCCTGAGACCATTATCTGTGAACTATCCTTAAATATCACAATTCGATTCTTACTATGTTACAGAGCACCGATTATGACATCGAACATGTAAAGAAACTAAATACACTACTAACATGGGCAGCATCCTGCCCATACCCTTTTATCTTTCTTGAAGATTTCAATCTGCCTCATATTGACTGGACCCTAAATGAATGTACAACTGAAACCATACATGCAACCTTTTACAATGCTGTTACAAATCTGGGACTGGAACAGCTAGTATCCAACAACACTAGACTAAACAACTGCCTCGATCTCATCTTCTGCAATAGTTTGAATTTAATTTACGGAATACAAACTAAAGAACCCTTTTCCAGCAGTGACCACAATATGATTGACTTTTGTCTCAACATACGTCCACACAAAAACCACCACAATGATGTGATCCCCAATTATAATTTCAAAAAAGGCAACTATGATCTTATAAACAAGGATCTCTCATCCCTTGATTGGCAATCTCTATTCACTGGATGCAATACTGTTGAAGACCATTACAACATATTTTTACTTGAAGTCAAAAGAGTCATCAAACTATATGTACCAACAACTACTCCCAAAACAGAACAAAAAAACAGATTGCCCATAACAATAAGGAAACTTCAATCCAAAAAGAGATCACTCTGGAGGAAAAACAAATCTGGTCACGTTGCCAATTTCAAAAGCCGATACAAAAATTTATGCCACCAAATAAAGACCGAATGCACCAATTATCACATTAAACAAGAGGAAAACCTTCTAAGCACCAATTCCACCAATGCTTTTTACAATTTTGTAAACAACAAACTAAAAGATTCAAGGTCCATCCCACCCCTGATAGGACCTAATGGTAAAGACTGCAACGACGACACCATTAAAGCCAACATCTTTAACACATTTTTTGGCTCAGTATTTGTAAACAGCAATGGATCATGCCCAGCATTTCCTAGCCGAACCACAGATAACTACAGTGATCTAATACATATCGATTTTACAGAAGACAACGTTGAAAAAGCACTACGCAATCTAAAACCATCCCTATCTATTGGACCGGATGGAATATGTGCCTATTTCTTAAGAAAGTTATCCACTGCCATAGCCAAACCTCTAAGCATAATCTTTGAAAAATCTTTCAGGACCAGTTCCTTGCCTAACCTATGGTCACAAGCCACAGTCATCCCCATCTTCAAAAAGGGAGACCCTTGCCTAGTTGAAAATTACAGACCAATCTCCTTATGCTGCACCACCTGTAAAGTCATGGAATCAATTATTAACCAATCCATCATCCTCCACTTAGAGACAAACAACCTACTCTCCAATAAACAATTTGGTTTCAGAAAAAAACTATCCTGTAATCTGCAACTCTTACACTGCAAAAACATATGGACTACACAACTTGATCAGGGCAAAACAATAAATGCAATCTACATAGACTTCTGTAAAGCCTTTGATTCAGTGGTACATGACAAACTACTACTAAAAATAAAATCCTATGGTATCTCTGGACAACTGCATAACTGGATAGAAGCATTCCTGTCAAACAGACAACAAATGGTCAAAATTGGGAGTGTCCTATCAAATTCTGTACCTGTCAATAGTGGTGTCCCCCAAGGCAGTGTTCTAGGACCAACTCTCTTCATACTCTACATAAATGACCTCTGTGATCATATTAAGAGCAACTGCGTTCTTTTCGCTAATGATGTAAAGCTGTTCAATACCACAGACAATACTGCTACCCTTCAAGAAGATCTTGACTGTGTATCAGAATAGTCAAACAAATGGCAACTTCAAATCTCAACAAATAAATGCTCTGTCTTACATATTGGCAAAAAAAATCCGAAAATAAAATACAAGCTGAATAGTCAAGATCTTGTTGATGATCCAAGCTCTGTAAAGGACCTTGGAATACTCACCTCTAATGATCTAAGTGCTAGAGCCCACTGCAACTACATAGCCAAAAAGGCATTAAGAGTTGTTAACCTAATCTTACGTAGCTTTTTCTCTGGTAATATCACACTACTAACTAGAGCATACAAAACATTTGCTAGACCAATACTCGAATACAGCTCATCAGTCTGGAACCCACATTACGTATCTGATATTAGCACAATTGAGAAAGTCCAGAAATATTTCACAAGAAGAGTTCTCCACTCCTCTACTCGTTGTAGAATACCTTATGCCACCAGACTTGAAATTCTAGAACTAGAAAACCTTGAATTATGCCGTCTTCGGTCTGATTTAAGCATGGTATATAAAATCATACATTGCAATGTCCTACCTGTCAATGAATACTTCAGCTTCAACCATAACAACACAAGAGCACACAACAGATACAAACTCAAGGTTAACCGCACCAAGCTTGACTGCAGGAAATACGACTTTAGCAACAGAGTGGTCAATGTCTGGAATACTCTACCCAACTCTGTAGTTTCTTCCCCAAACCCCAAAAACTTTAACCTTACACTGTCTACTATTGACCTCACCCCTTTCCTAAGAGGTCTGTAGGGGGCGTGCATAAGCGCACCAATGTGCCTACCGTCCCTGTCCTATTGTTTCTTTTATTTTTATTTTATTTTTCTTATATGTACTCATTTCATGTATTCATAATTATGTATACACTTTTACTTATCTCGTAAACAATTGACAAATAAAATAAATAAATAAATAAATAAATAAATAAATAAATATCAATGAAAATAACATTTATCTTTCATTCCATGGTAGCATATTTAATACACTCAATCATAATTTTGCTTCCAAACTGTTTTCAATATTCCAAAATATTAACAAAGAAAAACAATAAAAATAATAAAACATTTAAAATCACACATTATTATTTAAAATTTGCTCTCCTAATTGGTTAAAACTAACACAACTTCAGTTTTACGAGCTGGTCTTCTAACGTTTGGTTCCACATTTGATGAGCTACTTCCTCTGTCTTAGTAAATGTAATTTATATACCCAGAGAGGTAAAGAAATGACCTATTATCTTTTTATATTTTAATATCATAATTTTGGGGGGAGTTGTATCAAGAGTTTAGACTGATTCAAAATGGCTGCTGCATGGATGATATTAGAAATTGTTAATTTTCACCCAGGAAAATTTATGGGTAGATCTGTAGGTACCAGTGAATCCCATTTAAAGATGAATAATGAGTCCTTATTTTGAGAGAAACAAATGTGGGAACCCAAAAATAATTTCTTCTTGATTTTACTGTTTTATTTGCCACTTACGCTTCAGCAATTTATTGAAAATAATTTTTGCTCAGTATGACCAGGATTGGCCTTAGGGTTTCCAAGTGCCACTCAATTAAGACTCTTTTTTTTTTTTGCTTCTAGTTTCTTGTGAAGGTTGAGCTAGCAATTTTTTTTTCTGTATTTCATTTGTAAATATGGCTATGAGCATTGGACTTTTTCCCTTCAACCGAAAAGAATGAACTTCTAAAAACTAGGTGTTTCAAAAGGAATCCTTTATTGAAAGGGGTTTTATCTCAACACTAGGCAAATCAGAGTCTAAGATATCCCCAGCATACAGTCATAGATAAAGGAAGTTAAAACCCCTCCCTTCATTCAGATATGGATTTTTGTCAAACAAAGAACCAACAAGTGAATTCTGCCCTCTCCTTCTCTGGGAATGTATCTTAGCTAAGTTCTCAGGAGTTTCTTCCAGGGCTGGAATTTTTATGGTTCCTTCCCATCTTGTTATCTCTTCAAGAGGTGACAAGTTCCTGGACATCTGGATCCACTCCTCCCATTATATATCATGTGCAAGTTATACAGAACCAATATAGGATTTACTATATTCAGGTTACATCAAAAAGGATTACTTGTACCAACTCCCCCCCCCTTCTTCTTCCATTGAAGAATGGCAGATACACGGATCTGACAATGGCATTTATTATCCACAAGTTATATGACAGCTTGGAAGCCTTTGACACAATGATTCAAAGCTCATTATGGTTCCTGCAATCATTCACAAAGACCTGCAGACTCACATCCAGAAAAAATAGAAATGAAATGCAATTATTAGTCCTATTAACAGAATAGTCCAACCTAAGAAGAAGTCTACTAACAGTTTTCCATCTTCCATGGACCTCTGGAAATGGGGTGATTTGGAGTTAATGTTTCTCATTTCCCATACTAGGCACATACGTGACAGTGTTGCTATTGCAGTGTGTACCAAGATGATGGATGGATTTCTGGATAGGGGAATGGGGTTCTATATATATATAACAAAATTTTTATCTATGAAAGCCGATGATTGCAGAGAGAGAGAAGCAGAGGTTGAAATATTTAAACTGTGCATAAAGATTCAGTAAGAGGAACCAAAAAAAAAAGACCAGCACTTGGTGGAAAGAAAAAGAGAGAAAGACTCTGAGAGAA
The DNA here is from genome assembly GCF_900518735.1 of Pseudonaja textilis. The sequence continues at coordinate 1,971 of NW_020771016.1, read as the reverse complement.
ATTTATGTATTTAAACACACACAAAAAGAGGAAATATATTTCTTAAATCCTAGTGGTTTATAGGTTTATTTCTATTGTGATGCAAAAGAAAAACAAGTTTATGTTAGTGTTTGTGTGTGTGTGTGTGTGTGTTGTGTGTGTGTGAATATATGCATTTTTTACAAATTTTAAAGGACATAGTAACTTCTTTGAGTTATGTACTGGCCTTTGGGAAAAGGTCATATGAAAAGTCCATTTCTATTTTAATTTGATATCAAATGTTCTTTTGTATTCAAGTCTGATCTTAAGTGGTTTATTGGTTTATTTATTTTGTAATGTGAAACAAAAACAGATGTGTATCAATGCATGTTTTTTCAGAACTTTAATGGAGAAAATAATTTATTTGAGTTCTAACTGGCATCTACAGGAAAGTCCTATGAAAAGTTCATTTTTATTTTATTTTGTCATCAAATGTTCTTTTGTATTCAGGTCCGGTCTTAAAAAAATAATGTAGCACTTGGGAGTAAAAATGCAGCATAGCAAGCCAGTGCTTGAAGCCAAGATGGAGAAGATCTGCACAGCCACCATGTACTTCCCATTTGTGCTCAGGTAGGTGGGAAGGAAGGATATCCAGACACTGCAGAAGACCAGCATGCTGAAGGTGATGGGCTTGGCTTCGTTGAAGGCCCCAGGGAGATTCCTGACCAGGAAAGCCACCGTGAAGCAGATGAGAGCCAGGAAACCCATGTAACCAAGGGCAAGGTAGAACATGACAACAGAGCCTTGATTACATTGCAGGATGATCTCTGCAGATTGTGAGTACATGTCTAAGTCAGGGAATGGGGGAGAAGTGCCCAACCAGATGCTGCAGAGGACAACTTGGATGCCAGAACAGGAAAGGATGATAGAATTGGCCAAGGTCTTCCCTAGCCATCTCTGTATATTATTTCCTGGTTTTGTGGCAAGGAATGCTAATACCACAGTGACTGTTTTGGCCAAGACTGTAGAAATGGCAACTGAGAAGATGTTGGTGAAGGCTGTTTGTTGGAGAAGGCAAGTGGCTGTCTTTGGCTGGCCAATGAATAAGAACGATGTCAAGAAGGAAAGCAAGAGGGAGATGAGGAGGATGTAGGAGAGATCCCGATTGTTGGCTTTGACTATGGGAGTTTCTTGAAATTTAATGAAGATTCCCAAGGCTAAGACTGTTACCAATGACAGAAGTAAGGCAAGAGTAGCTAGGATGATCCCCAAATGTTCTTGATAGGATAGGAAAGTTTCAATCTTAGGTATGCAATTATCTCTGATGAAGTTTGGAAATCGATCGGCTGGACATTTGGTACATTTTTCAGCATCTGTGAACAGAAAGATTAACATCAGCAGTTTCTTCCATCAGATGCATTTTGGGAATAAACCTGGAACTGGTGTACAAATAAAAGAGAACTACAAACAGATAAACAATTAAATAATAAGCAACAGCTTAATCAAAGAACCTCCATGAACAACATTGACAGGGCAACCCACTTATATATGTAAATAGAGAGCAAACCCCACTCCCTTCTAACATTGATGATGTTACCTAATTGAATAAATGTCCGCAGGAAAACAACAAAGTTCAGGGAGCAACAAGGACCCAACATGGGGATGGTGTACATAAATGTGTATGGAGAATGTATGGAGTAGTACACAGCAATGGCTATGCTATTTAAGTGTTATATTGCAGAAGGACAAATGCCAAAGGCAAGTGAGAGTCTCTGCAACACATTTGCAGGATGAGCTTTGGCTACTTTTTGAGGTTACATCTTTTGCATTCAGATTCCCCATGAACCATAGTTTAGAGTTCTACCAATAGATTCAACAGTTTGTTTAAATATGATAATTGGTTATTTGAAGTTACTCTGCACTCCCCATCAATGATCCTGGAGAGGTTGTCTTTGAGATACCCTGTACTATACTAGTTCAAGCACAGATACAGTTGTACTCAAAGATTCAATG
>NW_020771015.1:0-16561 GCF_900518735.1 Pseudonaja textilis | reverse complement strand
CATTGAATCTTTGAGTACAACTGTATCTGTGCTTGAACTAGTATAGTACAGGGTATCTCAAAGACAACCTCTCCAGGATCATTGATGGGGAGTGCAGAGTAACTTCAAATAACCAATTATCATATTTAAACAAACTGTTGAATCTATTGGTAGAACTCTAAACTATGGTTCATGGGGAATCTGAATGCAAAAGATGTAACCTCAAAAAGTAGCCAAAGCTCATCCTGCAAATGTGTTGCAGAGACTCTCACTTGCCTTTGGCATTTGTCCTTCTGCAATATAACACTTAAATAGCATAGCCATTGCTGTGTACTACTCCATACATTCTCCATACACATTTATGTACACCATCCCCATGTTGGGTCCTTGTTGCTCCCTGAACTTTGTTGTTTTCCTGCGGACATTTATTCAATTAGGTAACATCATCAATGTTAGAAGGGAGTGGGGTTTGCTCTCTATTTACATATATAAGTGGGTTGCCCTGTCAATGTTGTTCATGGAGGTTCTTTGATTAAGCTGTTGCTTATTATTTAATTGTTTATCTGTTTGTAGTTCTCTTTTATTTGTACACCAGTTCCAGGTTTATTCCCAAAATGCATCTGATGGAAGAAACTGCTGATGTTAATCTTTCTGTTCACAGATGCTGAAAAATGTACCAAATGTCCAGCCGATCGATTTCCAAACTTCATCAGAGATAATTGCATACCTAAGATTGAAACTTTCCTATCCTATCAAGAACATTTGGGGATCATCCTAGCTACTCTTGCCTTACTTCTGTCATTGGTAACAGTCTTAGCCTTGGGAATCTTCATTAAATTTCAAGAAACTCCCATAGTCAAAGCCAACAATCGGGATCTCTCCTACATCCTCCTCATCTCCCTCTTGCTTTCCTTCTTGACATCGTTCTTATTCATTGGCCAGCCAAAGACAGCCACTTGCCTTCTCCAACAAACAGCCTTCACCAACATCTTCTCAGTTGCCATTTCTACAGTCTTGGCCAAAACAGTCACTGTGGTATTAGCATTCCTTGCCACAAAACCAGGAAATAATATACAGAGATGGCTAGGGAAGACCTTGGCCAATTCTATCATCCTTTCCTGTTCTGGCATCCAAGTTGTCCTCTGCAGCATCTGGTTGGGCACTTCTCCCCCATTCCCTGACTTAGACATGTACTCACAATCTGCAGAGATCATCCTGCAATGTAATCAAGGCTCTGTTGTCATGTTCTACCTTGCCCTTGGTTACATGGGTTTCCTGGCTCTCATCTGCTTCACGGTGGCTTTCCTGGTCAGGAATCTCCCTGGGGCCTTCAACGAAGCCAAGCCCATCACCTTCAGCATGCTGGTCTTCTGCAGTGTCTGGATATCCTTCCTTCCCACCTACCTGAGCACAAATGGGAAGTACATGGTGGCTGTGCAGATCTTCTCCATCTTGGCTTCAAGCACTGGCTTGCTATGCTGCATTTTTACTCCCAAGTGCTACATTATTTTTTTAAGACCGGACCTGAATACAAAAGAACATTTGATGACAAAATAAAATAAAAATGAACTTTTCATAGGACTTTCCTGTAGATGCCAGTTAGAACTCAAATAAATTATTTTCTCCATTAAAGTTCTGAAAAAACATGCATTGATACACATCTGTTTTTGTTTCACATTACAAAATAAATAAACCAATAAACCACTTAAGATCAGACTTGAATACAAAAGAACATTTGATATCAAATTAAAATAGAAATGGACTTTTCATATGACCTTTTCCCAAAGGCCAGTACATAACTCAAAGAAGTTACTATGTCCTTTAAAATTTGTAAAAAATGCATATATTCACACACACACAACACACACACACACACACACAAACACTAACATAAACTTGTTTTTCTTTTGCATCACAATAGAAATAAACCTATAAACCACTAGGATTTAAGAAATATATTTCCTCTTTTTGTGTGTGTTTAAATACATAAATTTCTCTCAGAGTCTTTCTCTCTTTTTCTTTCCACCAAGTGCTGGTCTTTTTTTTTTGGTTCCTCTTACTGAATCTTTATGCACAGTTTAAATATTTCAACCTCTGCTTCTCTCTCTCTGCAATCATCGGCTTTCATAGATAAAAATTTTGTTATATATATATAGAACCCCATTCCCCTATCCAGAAATCCATCCATCATCTTGGTACACACTGCAATAGCAACACTGTCACGTATGTGCCTAGTATGGGAAATGAGAAACATTAACTCCAAATCACCCCATTTCCAGAGGTCCATGGAAGATGGAAAACTGTTAGTAGACTTCTTCTTAGGTTGGACTATTCTGTTAATAGGACTAATAATTGCATTTCATTTCTATTTTTTCTGGATGTGAGTCTGCAGGTCTTTGTGAATGATTGCAGGAACCATAATGAGCTTTGAATCATTGTGTCAAAGGCTTCCAAGCTGTCATATAACTTGTGGATAATAAATGCCATTGTCAGATCCGTGTATCTGCCATTCTTCAATGGAAGAAGAAGGGGGGGGGAGTTGGTACAAGTAATCCTTTTTGATGTAACCTGAATATAGTAAATCCTATATTGGTTCTGTATAACTTGCACATGATATATAATGGGAGGAGTGGATCCAGATGTCCAGGAACTTGTCACCTCTTGAAGAGATAACAAGATGGGAAGGAACCATAAAAATTCCAGCCCTGGAAGAAACTCCTGAGAACTTAGCTAAGATACATTCCCAGAGAAGGAGAGGGCAGAATTCACTTGTTGGTTCTTTGTTTGACAAAAATCCATATCTGAATGAAGGGAGGGGTTTTAACTTCCTTTATCTATGACTGTATGCTGGGGATATCTTAGACTCTGATTTGCCTAGTGTTGAGATAAAACCCCTTTCAATAAAGGATTCCTTTTGAAACACCTAGTTTTTAGAAGTTCATTCTTTTCGGTTGAAGGGAAAAAGTCCAATGCTCATAGCCATATTTACAAATGAAATACAGAAAAAAAAATTGCTAGCTCAACCTTCACAAGAAACTAGAAGCAAAAAAAAAAAAGAGTCTTAATTGAGTGGCACTTGGAAACCCTAAGGCCAATCCTGGTCATACTGAGCAAAAATTATTTTCAATAAATTGCTGAAGCGTAAGTGGCAAATAAAACAGTAAAATCAAGAAGAAATTATTTTTGGGTTCCCACATTTGTTTCTCTCAAAATAAGGACTCATTATTCATCTTTAAATGGGATTCACTGGTACCTACAGATCTACCCATAAATTTTCCTGGGTGAAAATTAACAATTTCTAATATCATCCATGCAGCAGCCATTTTGAATCAGTCTAAACTCTTGATACAACTCCCCCCAAAATTATGATATTAAAATATAAAAAGATAATAGGTCATTTCTTTACCTCTCTGGGTATATAAATTACATTTACTAAGACAGAGGAAGTAGCTCATCAAATGTGGAACCAAACGTTAGAAGACCAGCTCGTAAAACTGAAGTTGTGTTAGTTTTAACCAATTAGGAGAGCAAATTTTAAATAATAATGTGTGATTTTAAATGTTTTATTATTTTTATTGTTTTTCTTTGTTAATATTTTGGAATATTGAAAACAGTTTGGAAGCAAAATTATGATTGAGTGTATTAAATATGCTACCATGGAATGAAAGATAAATGTTATTTTCATTGATATTTATTTATTTATTTATTTATTTATTTATTTATTTTATTTGTCAATTGTTTACGAGATAAGTAAAAGTGTATACATAATTATGAATACATGAAATGAGTACATATAAGAAAAATAAAATAAAAATAAAAGAAACAATAGGACAGGGACGGTAGGCACATTGGTGCGCTTATGCACGCCCCCTACAGACCTCTTAGGAAAGGGGTGAGGTCAATAGTAGACAGTGTAAGGTTAAAGTTTTTGGGGTTTGGGGAAGAAACTACAGAGTTGGGTAGAGTATTCCAGACATTGACCACTCTGTTGCTAAAGTCGTATTTCCTGCAGTCAAGCTTGGTGCGGTTAACCTTGAGTTTGTATCTGTTGTGTGCTCTTGTGTTGTTATGGTTGAAGCTGAAGTATTCATTGACAGGTAGGACATTGCAATGTATGATTTTATATACCATGCTTAAATCAGACCGAAGACGGCATAATTCAAGGTTTTCTAGTTCTAGAATTTCAAGTCTGGTGGCATAAGGTATTCTACAACGAGTAGAGGAGTGGAGAACTCTTCTTGTGAAATATTTCTGGACTTTCTCAATTGTGCTAATATCAGATACGTAATGTGGGTTCCAGACTGATGAGCTGTATTCGAGTATTGGTCTAGCAAATGTTTTGTATGCTCTAGTTAGTAGTGTGATATTACCAGAGAAAAAGCTACGTAAGATTAGGTTAACAACTCTTAATGCCTTTTTGGCTATGTAGTTGCAGTGGGCTCTAGCACTTAGATCATTAGAGGTGAGTATTCCAAGGTCCTTTACAGAGCTTGGATCATCAACAAGATCTTGACTATTCAGCTTGTATTTTATTTTCGGATTTTTTTTGCCAATATGTAAGACAGAGCATTTATTTGTTGAGATTTGAAGTTGCCATTTGTTTGACTATTCTGATACACAGTCAAGATCTTCTTGAAGGGTAGCAGTATTGTCTGTGGTATTGAACAGCTTTACATCATTAGCGAAAAGAACGCAGTTGCTCTTAATATGATCACAGAGGTCATTTATGTAGAGTATGAAGAGAGTTGGTCCTAGAACACTGCCTTGGGGGACACCACTATTGACAGGTACAGAATTTGATAGGACACTCCCAATTTTGACCATTTGTTGTCTGTTTGACAGGAATGCTTCTATCCAGTTATGCAGTTGTCCAGAGATACCATAGGATTTTATTTTTAGTAGTAGTTTGTCATGTACCACTGAATCAAAGGCTTTACAGAAGTCTATGTAGATTGCATTTATTGTTTTGCCCTGATCAAGTTGTGTAGTCCATATGTTTTTGCAGTGTAAGAGTTGCAGATTACAGGATAGCTTTTTTCTGAAACCAAATTGTTTATTGGAGAGTAGGTTGTTTGTCTCTAAGTGGAGGATGATGGATTGGTTAATAATTGATTCCATGACTTTACAGGTGGTGCAGCATAAGGAGATTGGTCTGTAATTTTCAACTAGGCAAGGGTCTCCCTTTTTGAAGATGGGGATGACTGTGGCTTGTGACCATAGGTTAGGCAAGGAACTGGTCCTGAAAGATTTTTCAAAGATTATGCTTAGAGGTTTGGCTATGGCAGTGGATAACTTTCTTAAGAAATAGGCACATATTCCATCCGGTCCAATAGATAGGGATGGTTTTAGATTGCGTAGTGCTTTTTCAACGTTGTCTTCTGTAAAATCGATATGTATTAGATCACTGTAGTTATCTGTGGTTCGGCTAGGAAATGCTGGGCATGATCCATTGCTGTTTACAAATACTGAGCCAAAAAATGTGTTAAAGATGTTGGCTTTAATGGTGTCGTCGTTGCAGTCTTTACCATTAGGTCCTATCAGGGGTGGGATGGACCTTGAATCTTTTAGTTTGTTGTTTACAAAATTGTAAAAAGCATTGGTGGAATTGGTGCTTAGAAGGTTTTCCTCTTGTTTAATGTGATAATTGGTGCATTCGGTCTTTATTTGGTGGCATAAATTTTTGTATCGGCTTTTGAAATTGGCAACGTGACCAGATTTGTTTTTCCTCCAGAGTGATCTCTTTTTGGATTGAAGTTTCCTTATTGTTATGGGCAATCTGTTTTTTTGTTCTGTTTTGGGAGTAGTTGTTGGTACATATAGTTTGATGACTCTTTTGACTTCAAGTAAAAATATGTTGTAATGGTCTTCAACAGTATTGCATCCAGTGAATAGAGATTGCCAATCAAGGGATGAGAGATCGTTGTTTATAAGATCATAGTTGCCTTTTTTGAAATTATAATTGGGGATCACATCATTGTGGTGGTTTTTGTGTGGACGTATGTTGAGACAAAAGTCAATCATATTGTGGTCACTGCTGGAAAAGGGTTCTTTAGTTTGTATTCCGTAAATTAAATTCAAACTATTGCAGAAGATGAGATCGAGGCAGTTGTTTAGTCTAGTGTTGTTGGATACTAGCTGTTCCAGTCCCAGATTTGTAACAGCATTGTAAAAGGTTGCATGTATGGTTTCAGTTGTACATTCATTTAGGGTCCAGTCAATATGAGGCAGATTGAAATCTTCAAGAAAGATAAAAGGGTATGGGCAGGATGCTGCCCATGTTAGTAGTGTATTTAGTTTCTTTACATGTTCGATGTCATAATCGGTGCTCTGTAACATAGTAAGAATCGAATTGTGATATTTAAGGATAGTTCACAGATAATGGTCTCAGGAAGAGCAAGCTCCTGGGTAACTTGGATATTTTTTAGATGTAAGGACTTTTTGTAGAAGATAGCAACACCACCTCCTCTATGAATTTCACGATCTGATCGGTAAACATGATAGTTTCTTACTGTGGTAATGGAGTCAGGGAGAGATGCATTGAGCCATGTTTTACAGACAAATATAATGTCGAATTTAGCCATATTTAGTAGGAGGAAAAATTCAGGTATTTTATTTACAAGGCTTCTTGCATTGAGTAGCTTGCATTTAAGGCCAGCAGTAGTTGGAGTTGAGGTAGTTAGGGGCGTGCGTGCCTAGTCTTGGGTGATGGTGGATTGGTTGAGGTAGGGTTGTGGTTGAATGTTAAAGCTGAGTTGCGGGATGTGTGACTTACTTTTGATACAGTCAGCATGGTAGTCAATGTACAGGTCCTTCTCTCCATTGTCGAGACGTTTTTTGAGTTCAGTGCGGAGTACACGGGAGCGGGCACGTTGCTGTATGGTTAGGTCAGGGCGACAACGGAGGTTCTTATGGTTGGTGTTGGTTTTGGCGAGTGAATTTATAGTGTAAATGAATTTGCGTTTACTTGATTCATTTTTGCAAATGATATGTTTGTACCTGCAGAAAAGCAAGCAAGCAAGCTTTATTGGAAATTTATGCCCTTCCTTTTCACCATTAACAAGAATGACCATCTCTTACCCAACATCACCCTGGGTTATAATATCTATGAGAACTACAGATGACTACAGATCCTTTTCTGGATCTCCTTTCAGACGGGGAATCCAATGTGCCCAACTACAGGTGTGGAATGCAGAGAAACACAGTGGCTGTTCTGGAAGAGTCTGAGGTTGGCATCTCCATCCAGATTTCTACCATGTTGGGCACCTACAAAATCTCACAGCTGTGTCTTTCTTGGGGAGACAGTTTTGAGTAATGAAACTTTGAATCAGAGTTCCTCTGCAAATGAAAAATATGACTTTTTATGCAAATGATAAGATTTGGATATTGCTTGTTACATATAAAATACCATCTTCCATTTCTTTCAGATCAGTTATAGTTTTACTTCCAAGTGTCTGAAAGATAAAACTCATTTTCCTTTCTTCTACCCGATGCTCCCTACTGAAGGAGTCAGATACCCAGGGATGATCCAGCTTCTCTACTTCAAGTGGACCTTGGTTGCTGTCGTTGCTGAACTAATGACCAGGGGGAGAGGTTCATGAGGACAATGTCTTCTTTGATGTTAAGGAATGGCATCTGTGCACTTATATATCAAAGCTTTTCAATCAATGTCTTTGCTCAGAATTTCAATTCAGATGAATATTACAAACAGGTAAAAGTCAATTCTTTGTTTATGGTTCAGAGCCTATTTCGTTCTTGTCAGGACTGAAAATTGTAGATGCCATACTTACACATATTTCTGAACATGTTGTAGGTAAAGTCTGGATCACCATAGCTCAGTGGGATTTTAGTTTTAGTGTTATTTTTAATGAAAATCCCTTGTAACACATTGGTGGCATTTTCTCCTTTCTAATAAAGGAAAGGGAATGAGAACACTATGATAATTTTGAAATCTTTGCTCAGTTCCTAGTTCTCTTTGCAAGGAAAACTTACAGATGTTCATCCCCCAAGGATGCCTTTTCAGTAAAAGCCTGGAGATGGTGTAGACAGACAGAAGAACTGGTGGTTGTGCAGAAAGACACGATTGATCGGATCCTGACCCTGGACAGCTATCTCATCTACAACACCATCTGGGCTGTGGGACAAGCCTTAAATTCAGCTTACATTTCCACATCAAAGAGGTCAGTTAAGAACAGAGGTATTAAAAACAGTTCAAAAATCTCAAACTTTGCTTTTCTCTCTGCCACCATCTGCTCCCATAAATAAGAATTTTGTTCCATTAATGTATCTAGAGCCTAATTCCTCTTAATATATCTAGAGCCTCATTCCACTGATCGTAAAACTTATTCAATCATCTTGGTACACAGTACTATAGTAACCCACTGGTGGTGGGATTCAAAAACTTTTACTACCAGTGAGTGTGGCATGGCTTGATGGGTGTGGCTTGGTGGACATGTCAGGGGAAGGGTAGTGTAAAATCTTCATTCCCTCCCCACTCCTGGGGGAAAGTTACCACTGGTTCTCCGAACCAGAGGTGGTATTCAACTGTCAGGTTCTGATCAGTTCTGGAGAACCGTTAGTGGAAATGTTGAGTTGCTCAGAGAACTGGCAAATAGCACCTCTGACTGGAGATTTTACATTATCCTTCCCCTGCCATGCCCACCAAACCATGCCCACAGAACTGGTAGTAAATTTTTTTAAATCCCACCACTGCTCCAAACTCAACATTTCCACTACCAGTTCTCCAGAACTAATCAGAACCTGCTGAATACCACCTCTGCAACGCACTCATATATATGCCTACTAGGCATTCCTTTTGTCCCCTACAAACTTTTCCCCTTTGACCAATCATGACAAGAATGGTTGCTGGAACTGGGTATGTCTAGTCTGATGAAAAGAAGAACTAAGGGTGACATGATAGCAGTCTTCCAATATATCAGGAGCTGCCACAAAGAAGACGGAGTCAAGCTATTCTCCAAAGCACCTGAAGGCAGGACAAGAAGCAATGGGTGGGAACTAATCAAGGAGAGAAGCAATGTACAACTAAGGAGAAATTTCCTGACAGTTAGAACAATTATTCAGTGGAACAATTTGCCTCCAGAAGTCATGAATGCTCCAACACTGGAAGTTTTTAAAAAGATGTTGGATAACAATTTGTTGGAAGTGGTGCAGGTTTTCCTGTCTAGGCAGGGGTTGCACTAGAAGACCTCCAAGGTCCTTTCCAACTCTGTTATTCTATTCTATTCTCTGTTATTATTTTGACCATTTAGTTAGCAATGCCATAGTCTGATACAAAGTTGTGGTCCATGAAGTTGCCTGTAGCTCCAGAATTAAGCATGGCCTGGTTTCCAAATGAGGTTGCCACAGTATGTGCTGGTACCTGCAATAACATTGAAACCACTAGGCATTCTGACAAAAAACCACATTGCAGGACAGCAGAAGTCAATTTCCTGGGTGTTGAAGTATATTCTTCCTGCATGGACATGTCCTGACAGGAAGGACCAAAACCACTAGAGAACAGTACTCCCAGAGGTGTATCTGTGAATTGTTTCCCCCATTAACATCCTGATCTTCGGCTACCCCTCCGCACATGGAGCCCTGGAAAAGTTCCGAATCTCCAAAGGAGAAGGTGCTTCTCACTGTAATTACGTCCATCCTGATCTTTAAGACCTCTTTGCTTCTTCTCCAGTTACTGTCTTTGAGGTAAACACCAGACTGAAGCAACATGAAATGTATCTTGTCTCAGAAAAGGATAAATGCCTCATGCTGAGTGTGTTATATAAGATACAGGACATGCAGGGGTTGTCCCAAAAGTGCTACTTCTTCTTTCCAGATGGAGCTGGTTTATCTCTTGTCAGAATCAGGAAAGCCATGGAATTTCCATCTTGTGAGGATGCTTTGAATTCTTCTAATTGTTCTTGTTGTTCTTGTTTAGAAACAGGGATTGATTCAGTCCCATGAATTATGGACCTCCTGCTTCTGCTTTTGATGCTGCTGATATCCCAGCCAATCTTTGGAAAGCTTAGAATGAAATGCCTGCTACGTTTGGAACAGCAGGATAGAAACAAACCATGGAGCTATTACAGGCCAGGAGACCATCTCATTAGTATAGTTGTCAGTAAAACAAAAATACCACTTACAACGTTGTCTTTCAACATGGCTCCTTCTAGTCAGTCTCACTCGTAAGTCATTCATCGTCACGGAGTTGTATTCTCTCCATTTGCAGTTGTAACACGTTTCTTCTTTTCTTCTTATTTCACATCCTCCTAAGTTGCAGGACCTGTCTAATAATTTTGATTTCCATGGCTTCCCTCTATTGTTTTTTATTTGTGGAAGAGGCTCAGGTCCAAGGATGGGGCTAATCTATCCAGTCCAATCCTGAGTTCATCGCTTAAATACTGACTTTGATTTAAAGTAGTGATTGAAATTGTTGTAATAGCCTCTTTTTGTCTCATTTCCATTTTTTATAACCATTCATTGATATTGAACATCGGATTCTTAGAGGAATAAAGGCTGACTTCTTTTTAGAGTTGCTTTTCTGGTCAGTTATAGAACATTCTTTTTCTTTTATGAGGGCTGTGAAAATATTTACAGACTCCTCACATCCTGGACATAAACTGTTTCAACTCCTACCCTCAAAATGATGCTATAGAGCACTGCACACCAAAACAACCAGACACAAGGACAGGTTTTTTCCTGAACTCCATCACTCTGCTAAACAAATAATTTCCTCAACATTGTCCATCTATTTTACTAAGTTTCCATTACTATCACTATCACTATTAATCTTCCCATCCTTCTTTTCACCCATCTCCTCTCACTTATGAGTGTAGGACTGTAACTTTGTTGCTTGCATCCTTATGATTTTTAATTACTATTTCCTAGTATGATTTGATTGCTTATTGTACCCTATGACTATTATTAAGTGTTGTATGTTATGATTCTTGACTCTTGATGAATGTATCTTTTCTTTAATGTACACTGAGGGCATATGTACCAAGATAAATTCCTATTGTGATTGTGTCCAATCACAATTGGCCAATAAAGAATTTTATTTCTATTTTTTATCTATGATGATTCAACTTTAATAAATGAATGATTTTGAACCTGATAACGGGCAGAGGAAAATTAGTTCTACTACAAAGTATGGTCTATTTGTGATTCTTATATGTGATAGACTCCATCCCATCTTCTTGACAGCAAAAAAAATTAAATAGTGATGAGTGTATATCATTTGCCTCTGCTTTGGGGTTAGTTTTATGTAATACAAACTTAAGACTCAGTCGGCTTCTGATGACAAAAAGGATAAATTGAAAACATTATTTTGGTTTTGTTGTGGATGATGATGATGATGATGATGATGATAACAACATGAATGTTTTTACAGTAGTTTACCTTTTGGAAAATCAGACCTCCTATGGTACATTTTTGTCATTCAACAAATCAACAAGAGTCCCCAGAATCTGCACAATCTCACATTGGGCTACAACATCCATGACAACTATTTGAACACATTTGGGACTTCAGATGCTTTGCTGGACATGCTGTCTACTGGAGAAGCCAATGTTCCCAACTACAGCTGTGGAAGGAAGGAGAACCTTTGACTCTTGTTGATGCAGCTAAAAGGGAGATTTCCATGCAGATGTCAACATTAGTAGGCACCAACAAAGTTCCACAGGTTATGTGTGTGTGTGTGTGTTTCTCTATCTTGTAAAGTGAGTGTAGTGGTGGTGAGTGAGCAATAGACCCAACCATATCTTCTCCATGGAAATCAAGAGTTGCTTTTTACTAGGGCCATTATAGGTTTCATGGCTATGGGTTGGGAACCACAATGGGGAGCTATATCTTCTCATGACCCTTTTGCTTTGAGTCTTCTAAAGTGAGGAATGGCTCTGTGTTCATTCAAAGGATCTTGTGTGTAAATGGAGAAGGCAGCAATGATTGGAAGCCCATATTTTGTATAAGATCTTAGCCAATAATAATATTATTGTAATAGTGAACAAATCCTAGATTCTTGAAAAGAATTCCAATGAACTATCTTACCACAGCCAATAAAACATATGTGTCTTAAGTGTAGGGTCCACAGAATTAATAAACCAATGTATTAAACAAATACAGGACTATTAGTTAGGTGTTACAATTTTTATGCTTAAATTTATGGAATTTTTTTAAAAAGAGAAATAAGACCCTGGAGTTAATTTTCTATTATCTGAACTAGTGATGAAATACCTGTGGTCCTTTCTATTGGCAGCTTCATTCTCACATATAAATAATACCTGCCGTATCCATTTGGATGGAAGGTGGCAGTGGTTCTTCCTTTATATAAAAAAGAGAATAAAAAGGACCTTTTTGATTGCTGGTGCATTGGTCTAACAGATATTGTGTCTAAAATATATGCTAGTTTCCTCTTGAGTAGACTAGATAGTGGGTAGATGGGGTAGTTTGTCAGAAGAAACAATATTTCAATTAAAAGCCTATTTTGTTCTACAGCTGACAAACTTTATTAGGAGCTGTGGTTTCCTTGTCTTTTGTATAACTGGAGAACAACCTAAAAAGATTACTGCACAAAAAAAATGGGGTTTTGAACCAGAGAATAATAATAGCCATGCATAGTAAGGTTGGCACATTGAAATGGATGAGCTGCTAGAAAATACCTTCCAATTTCAAAGTATTTAAACACAGAAAAATATAGGTATTTGCTTGGGCATGATTTGAGCAGTTGGAGCCAGTGGTTAAAAAGGGAATATTAGGCCCTTATAATAGACATGCATGTATTTCCAGAGTTCCATAGGTAAAAGACATAACATCTATCAGGATTCCAGCAATCACTTTAATTAAATCATGATTCTCAAGCCACACTTCAAAAAACTTCAAAGGATTCATTTGAGGCAACAAACTGGCACTGTCCTGTATGAAGCCAACTCTGGCATAGGTAATTTACAGTCCCCTATGACCAGAGGTGGTATTCAGAGGTTCTGCCAAGTTCTGGAGAACCGGTAGCGGAAATTTTGAGTAGTTTGGAGAAATGGCAAACACCATCTCTGACTGGAGATTTTACAGTATCCTTCCCCTGTCACACCCACCAAGCCATGCCCACAAACCGGTAGTAAAAAAATTTGAATCCCACCACTGCCTGTGACCCTGTTTCCCCCTCCCCCTGGGTGTGTCATAAACCAGATTCTCCAACTGAGCACCTTCATGGGCTGGGTGTCATCATTCACGTTCTCCAATTAAATATATTCATGGGCAAAAGCTCTGGTACTTTAGTTACAATCTTTTAAAGATAAGAGTTGGAATGTACTTTTGCTTTTAAACTGCTGCACTGCCCTTCCAGATTTCCTTCCTCCCATACTTTTTTATGGCAGCTATTAAAACAGGCATAGGAATGTTTTATGAGTTGACAGCATCTATTATTTCAATATCAATTTTGTAAGAAAGAGAGATCAGTATCTGACTGCACATAAAATCAATAGGTAGTCCTCAACTTATGGCCATAATTGAGCCCAAAATTGATGTTGTATGATAGGGCCCAATGGCTAATCAACAATAAGCTATGTTATTCATTAGAACAACGTTGGGTTTCTTAAAAGCTCATATTTTAGGTTTAATCTGACCAAAAGTATAACAGGATTCTTTATTGCATTCTCAGGTCAAGGATAGAGTTGCTTCAGAGACTCTGATGGATAAATGTCAATTCCCTTTTTTCTACCGGATGTTACCCCGCAAAGACATTCACTACCCTGGAATTGTCCAGCTGCTCCTACATTTCAGATGGATCTTGATTGGTCTCTTTGCTTCAGACACAGAGGAGGGAGACAATTTCATGAGGATTTTCACTCCCATGCTTCTCAGGAATGGAATTTGTGTTGTTATATCACAACAATTCTCAAGGACCAAACACACCTTCAGGGATGCCATCTCTAAATGGAGACAAGTCAATGTCTTTGTTCACTTCACAGAATATGTTTCCATTTTTGACAGAATTCTTCCTTTCCATTTGACATTCATGCGTTTGCCAGGACCAACTGAAGGGAAAGTCTGGATCACCGCAGGTTTTGGGCATACAATAACATTAAAGCACAGACTTTACAAATATGTCCATAGCTTGTGGTCCTTTGTTTATCAGGGGAAAGAATTAAGCACAAGAAAGACAGATCACGATATTCCATCCTATATCTATGTGGACCCCCAGTTTCAGGATCAATATTTTCACTGTTCTTTTTCAAATCATGACGTTTCTGTCAAAGGCCGGAGAAGATGCACCCAGAAAGCACCACTGCTGAACCAAGGGGGAAAGAACGGGGAACTGATACTGAATACCCAGCATGTCTACGATATTGTTCTGACTCTGGCCCATGTATTGAATGCTGCATATTCCTCCAGATCCAGGAAGACAAAGAAGAAGAATGAAGAGAGAAGGTCACTAAGATTGCAACCATGGCAGGTATGAGGGTCACAAAAAGGATCCATGAAATGTAGTTTTCTTTTCTTTTCAGAAGAAATCTAAAGTAGAAAGAGGAGAGCTTTCTCAACCTCCTCCTACTATAAAATGTCAACAGGTTTGGACCAATGGTGGGATTCAAATTTTTTTATTACCGGTTCTGTGGGTGTGGCTTGGTGGGCATGGCAGGGGAAGGATACTGTAAAATCTCCATTTCCTCTCCACTCCTGGGGGAAGGTTACTGCAAAACCCCCATTCCCTCCCCACCACACTAACCTGCTTTCCAGTTCAATTCTCCTGTGCAGGGTAACAAAAGAAGACCCAGCCAATCAGTTGGGACTCAGGAGGCAGGGAATAGGTGGGACCAGTCAGAGATGGTATTTGCCTGTTCTCCAAACTACTCAAAATTTGCACTACTGGTTCTCCAGAACTGGTCAGAATCAGCTGAATGCCACCTCTCATTTGGACAATGTAATAACTCGGGGGAGAATGTTTCAAAGAATGGATACCACGACCACCAAATTTTTACATTTTTAAATAATCTCCTATATTTATTTATTTGATTTATTTGATTTGTCAATCACTTACAAGATAATAGGTATAAGTATAAACATATGTAAGAATATAGGAAATAGGTACAAATAAATGGGGACAATAGAACAGGGAAGGTAGGCACAATGGTGCACTTATGCATGCCCCTTACATAAGGGTTTTTGATTAAGCACTATAGAATCATTCCCTTTATAAATTTAAATGGAACCTTGAGATGAACTGGCTCAGGGGTGTCAAACTCGCATTGTCATGTTGTCACGTGATATATTGCGACTCTCCCCCCTTCGCTAAAATGAGAGTGGGTGTGACCAGTGCATGATGCATCCGGTCTGTGGGCTGTGAGTTTGACACCTTGATCTAGCACAACCCATCCTCTCTGGTTAAAACTTTTCTGACTAATGGCTGCTCAGTCTTTGCATTAAGAGAATCAAAGAAGGGGAGACTAAACTTCTCTGCTTCATTTGCTCAGTTCTAAAACTACTCTAAAATCTTTACTTTTAGGATGTTTTTATTCTCATTTAGCCAGCATTTCCTCTCCTGTAACTAAGTTCATTTCAGGATGTCTCAGATTCTGGACTAACAATGACAAATTTTAAGCTTCTATGCTACGGTTTCCTTACTTCTCCAACTAAAAGAAATGGCTAACTAGAAAAGATGCTCCCAGACTCATTATTTTCTGTTCCCATTGACCAACATGGCTGTTCTTGTTGTCATCCTTCCTTAAGGCTGGGAAAAGATTAATTAAGCCCTTTAATGTCTTCTTTTGTTTCATTGCACTTCCATGAAGCTAATCCAGGTTTTGTACAATGTGTTCTCCAAATGTGGTGCCTCCAAGGAGACCTGGTACTTGAGTTGGGGTCCTCACAAACCAGGACATTGATTCCTGAGATTCTTATGAATGCATTTGCCTTGTTTCCCTGAGCATTACATTTTTGACTCACATTGGATGTGCCATCAGCTATTATTTTGAGATCACTTCCACAAATATTTTTATCAAATTTGGTCATCCTTCTTCCAGTGCATTGTTAATGTTCTTATAAAAGAAACTACAGTTAAGTTAGGGAGACTAAAACATATGAAGAACGGTTACAGGAACTGGGCATGGCTAGTCTAGTGAAGAGAAGGACCAGGGGAGACAGGATAGCAGTCTTCCAATATTTGAGGGGCTGCCACAGAGAGGAGGAAGGTGTCAATCTATTTTCTAAAGTGCCTGTAGGTCAGACAAGGAATAATGGATGGAAACTGAACAAGGAGAGATTTAACCTAGAAATAAGGAGAAACTTTCTGACAGCGAGAACAACCAACCAATGGAACAGAAGTTGCCCTAGGAAATTGTGGGAGCGTCATCACTTGAGACCTTCAAGAAGAGATTCGACTGCCATTTGTCAGAAATGGTGTGGGGTCTCCCGCTTGGATGGGGGTTGGACTAGATGACCTATAAGGTCCCTTCCAACTCTGATTATCTGTTATCTGTTAAGTCCTAATTGCTATAAATCAGATTACTCCCCCACCCCCAATTTCACTCTTGTGCACCACTCTCTGGTGATATTCTATTCTATTCTATTCTATTCTATTCTATTCTATTCTATTCTA
>NW_020771014.1:0-16561 GCF_900518735.1 Pseudonaja textilis | reverse complement strand
TAAATGAATTGCTGCAGTTGTTAAGTAAGGAACTTAACAAGTTTTTAAGTGAATTTGGTTTACCCACTGACTTTGCTTGTCAGAAGGTCCTAAAGATGATCACATGGCCCCAGGACACAGCATCATAAATATGAACTAGCTGCCAAGCATCCAAATTTCAATTGCATGACCATTGGGATTCTGTAATAGTCATAATGTGAAAAACAGCCATCAGTTACTTCCTTCAGTGCCTTTGTAACTTTGAATAGTTACCAGTTCAAAAGTTACCAATCATTTTAACAGTACAAATAGTTTTCAATGTACAACCACAATTTAGCCCAACAGGGCTAAATATGGAAATGCATGGTTGGATGATTCTAGGAATTGAGTCATTTGCTTCGGTAATCCCAAGCAGCCATGATGAGCATAATTGTCACCCAGGGAACATTTGGTGGAATTTTCATTATCCTTTAGAGTTTCCTTGCATATGAGGCATGTGCTGGAGTCTTGTGGTTCATTGGTGGCGATTTCTTTCTCTTTGGGTTGTTGTTTGGAATTGGATTTTTTTCCTGGCATGGAAGGTTTCTTGAGATGGTACATTGATAAAATTGCTCATTCAAACAAGATATTTGGGTAGTCAATATAGCCAATATCACACTAATTCATAAAATACAATAATCATGCTAGTCAAATAATTTCCCTAAGCAATAATCAACCTAATCAATTAATTACACTAAGCTCTAATCACAATCAGCCTAATCAATTAATTATACTAATCACTAGTCACACGGTCAATTAAATTCACTAAATCACTAATTTTACTAATCAATTAAATTATATTAATCACTGATCATTTACACTGATCAGCAATCACAGTATTTATTTTTATTTTATTTATTTGGTTTTTCAATTGTTTACAAGACAATATGTATAAGTATATATATAGTTATTATTACATGAAATGGGTAAATATAAGAAAAATAAAACAATAGCACAGGGACGGTAGGCATATTGGTGCGCTTATGCATGCCCCCTACAGACCTCTTAGGAAAGGGGTGAGGTCAACAGTGGACAGTCTAAGGTTAAAGTTTTGGGGGTTTGGGGAAGAAACTACAGAGTCAGGTAGAGTATTCCAGACATTGACCACTCTGTTGGTCAAGTTTGGTGCAGTTAACCTTGAGTTTTTATCTACTGTGTGCTCTTGTGTTGTTATAGTTGAAGCTGAAGTATTCATTGACAGGTAGGACATTGCAATGTGTGATTTTATGTACCATACTTATATCAGACCGAAGATGGCACAATTCAAGGTTCTCTAGTTCTAGAATTTCAAGTCTGATGGCATAAGATATTCTACAAGGAGTAGAGGCGTGGAGAACTCTTCTTGTGAAATATTTCTGGACTTTCTCAACTGTGCTAATATCAGATATGTAATGTGGGCTGACTGGTGAGCTGTATTCGAGTTCTGTATGCTCTAGTTACTAGTGTAATATTACCAGAGAAAAAGCTACGTAGGATTAGGTTAACAACTCTTAATGCCTTTTTGGCTATGTAGTTAAAGTGGGCTCTAGCACTTAGATGATTAGAGATGAGTATTCCAAGGTCTTTTACAGAGCTTGGATCATCAACAAGATCTTGACTATTCAGCTTGTATGTTATTTTCTGATTTTTTTTGCCAATTTGCATTAACCTTCTAGCCATACTAATCAATCAAACAAAAAGTCAATTAATCAATTGATAAATTAATTATTTAATAGAAATTGTTTTAGAGACATCATTATCTAATCATTGGTATAGGTCATTAGGTAGAAAAGATATGTTTTGAGGTAATGAAGTAATCAGTGTTTAAGTACTGAAGTAATGAAATAGTATTTATATAGTTATTTAGTTCCAGTGAAAAATCATCCCAGTACAAACCATAGTAATAATCTCTACTAATTACTCAGTGGGTCATATTATTAAAATGAGGATCAGACAAAGTAAAATACAATAAAATGAGAGAAGATAAAACAGTAAAATAAAATGGGATATGGTAAAAAATAATGCAAGATATATAATGAAATGAATCCTAGAGATAGGAAACAGTAGGCACTTAAGTGAATTAATTGCTTTTAAATATAAACTCAATTTTCTGGTGTATAAGATATTCTATCAACTTCAAAGTTCAAGTGACTAGATATATATTTGGGTCCTGAACAAAATAGAATTATTTTTTGTTGGTTTCTTTGAGAAATAGTATGTCATTTTCGTGAAGCAATACCTCTATGTATTGAGCCCTTGATGAGCTGCCATATAATGCACAAGTGATTAGGACATCTGAAGTAGTCGGGTATCTTTAACTACACATAATGACACTCTAGAAATGCTCATAGCTTAATGGAAAGAATCCATTTGTTGCAACAGAGTAAAACTGTTTTTAAAATGGCTTGAACATGGTTTTTGGTGAAATCTCCTTAAACTTAAATTTATATTTGCCTCCCGGAAAGAAATTAAACAGGGAGCAGAAAGGCATTCTTTTAGCATAGACTTTCTGCCTAACCAGCTAACTAGTTATGATAATCCAAGTAAAGGAATATGATTGCACATTAAGCAGAAAAATCACCCTTTCACTGTTGATAGCATTTATGTGCTGCAGCGTGTAAATTTAACAAATAAAATAAATAAAAATAATTAAAAGGGGGAAGGAGATATTATTTTTATAAAAATTATATAACCTATATGAATAAAAGAGGAAAACAATATGACGCAGAAAACTGCTTTGTAATTAGATTGCAGGTTTCTAAGTAGGAATTTATTTATAAGACGCACCATGCACAGTTGAACTTAATAATTGCATAGAAACATTTTCCCCACATTGTTGACTTATGGACAAAAAAAGGGTTAGGGCTAACATTAATTTAATAAGCATTTTTGTTGCAAGAGTTGAGTGAGGGAATTATCAGCAAATCTTTAATGCAAATCATTAAGGAGAAGGTGTGGTTCTAGTCCTTCCACAACCACAGCTGAATGATTTATGGCATGTTCTCACTCCAGAAACGAGGAAATAACAAATCACTTCTGAAAAGGTTTGCAAGAAAATTTCTCCAGGCAGACTCTCACAATTGACCACAATTCAATGGAAACAAGAAAAAAAGGAACAGTTAAACAAGTGTTTCTTCAACCCAGCAACTTTTATGAGGTGTGGATTTCAACTCCCAACTTCAGCATGCTGGTTGGGGAAATAACAGAATAACTTGGGAGGTATTCTAGTTAAACTCCCTTTACTCGGGAAACCCTACACCAGTTCAGACAAATGGTTGTCCAATCTCTTCTTTAAAATGTCTCGTGTTGTAGGATCCAGAATTTCTGGAGCAAGCCATTCCACCCATTAATTGTTCTAACTGTCAGGAAATTTCTCCTTAATTCAAAATTGGTTCTCTCCTTACTTAGTTTCCATCCATTGCTTCTTATCCTGCCTTCAGGTGCTTTGGAGAATAGGTTGAATGCCACTTCTTTGTAGAAGGCCCTAAGATATTGGAAGACTGCTTGCAACTGTTCTGCATATATTTTAGCCTCCAATTCCTAATCATCTTTGTTGTACCTCTCTGCACTCTCTATATACTCTCCTCATCTTTTTATATTGGGGCAACCAAAATTGGAGGCAATATTGCGAGTATACTCTTTTTAACATTTAAAACAAAAGAAAATGGGGAAATGGGACACTTAGTTTTGATGAGGATGTGAAAAGTTAGGGTATATATACCTAATAAAATAAACACTTCCAACCTGTAAGCTCTTCATGTGAAAGAATTCCAGTTCCTCTTTCCATCTGTAATTTGAAATGTCCTTTTGGCTACAGTAAGGTAAAAATAGAAGGGACATTATCCTGCTGCTATGACTGTAGACAGTGTCCAGAATGGAAGATGGGTAAGGAAAGGAATATATTGAATATATGGATGATTTAATAATATAAATGGGGTTGAATTTTTAATCAGTATTATGGTGACTGAAAATCTTGAGTTATCTAATCCTTAATAAATAACTGTAAAATGGATGGAATTGTTTTGTGGAGTAATAAATGTTTCTTTCTTGAGCTACATACTAAAAAGTGAAATCTCCCTTAGATTGCTACTTACTGTTTTTTATAAATTGCAGAAGAAAAATAAAGAAAAAAGAACAAAAAAGATCAAAAAATAAAATAGCAGTTGCTTGTAAAAGTAGATTAGTATTTGATTTTAACTTCCATTTGTTGATTTATTCTATACTAAATTACAAAGATAGAAACTAAATGGCAAAATAGGATAACAGACAGTGCATTTCAATTAAATATCATATTGTGTCATGTCAAGACAGAGCATTTTCTGTCATATAATGTCATGTAGTAGGATCCCCTCTAAGATATGATCCCCAGGACATTTGACTTTCTGGTCTTTTAAGGACCTTCCAGAAGGATGACTTGATTGGGGCCAGCCACATCTCGAGAGCAAGAATGACCTCCAAGATAAAGCCAGGGCAGAAAGTGCTTTCCTGCTAGGTCCCACCTAACAAAATGCATGGGCTTATGGGATATGGGATCAGTAAATCCTCCTAAAGCTGAAGTAATTGTTACACTACCACTTTATAAGGTAGATCCTATATTTAACAAATGAGAGAACACTATGATTTCAACAGACATGTTTCTTTTTCTTTCTAATTGTATTTTGCTTTCTTCTTCATGGATATAACCTCCCACTACACCATTTCCTACTTTGTGTATTAGTTTCAAAGGTTCATAGCAATGTTTCAGTGGGTACTGAGATGTGGTAAACATGCTTCGTTCTGATATTCTTCAAATACAATACTTTTGGAAAAAATAATAGTACTGATTATTAATTAAGTATAGTCAGTGTCCCTTCTACTCTAAGTCTCAAGGGAATTTCAGTAGACACTGACAAAATTATGACCCTAAGATTAAGACATTACATAGTATTCATATCTTCTCAGAAATATAAAGAACTGCCTGCATGGAGAAAAAGAAGGCTTTGTGTTTGTTCTGTGACACATCCTTGTCTTAATTCCAGATAACCTTCATTGTATTATCTTTAGTTACGTAAATGGCTTTGGTTGAATGGTAACATAGCAGTTGCTCTTTAATGTCTATAATGACTATGTATTACACTGAGTTGGTTATTATCAGGACCGTAGTTTTATCTTTTTTTCCTACTGTGTTAATTTCTCCTATTTACAATTGCAAGCTCAGTAGTCCTCTTCCAGTCATTCACAAGTATTATCAGTCTGGAGACTTAATCATTGCTGCAATTATTTATCAAGTCTTCTTTCTTTCAAATGAGATCACTTTCCAAAGCCTTCCTTCTCATGAAGTACTTGATCAGTACATGTAAGTATCCCCCGGTTTCTACTCCTCCAGGTCCTCTTCTTATTTTCCTTATTTCTACCTATACTGGATTATGTATGTTTCATTTTTCTGTTGAAATATTTCAGTTGCTAGTGGTCAGTATGTTAATCCAGTGTCCATGGTTAGCCATTTTTAATTTCATAAGTGGGAGAAAATCAGCTTGTTCAATCACTGGAGGTTAAATTGAGACAAATCAACTTTCTAGGACATTTAACAGATTGAAAGATTCAAAACTTGAAGATCTCCTTAGTATAATTCCAAGCTTCTTCACATTTCATCTCAAGCAGAAATTAAAACACTAAGCCCTCTGATGTGTTTGAGAAACGTTTCTAGATTTTACAGTTCTATGGTGGAAAAATGGAACTGACTTCCTGCTCTTAGAAAAAAATTGGGCAAAATATAAACAAAATTGAAATCAAATACTACCTTAGCATCCAAATTCATTCTGGAAGAGATATTTTATAATGAATTTAAAATCTTAAGTACAGAAGAAGAATCTTAAATACAGAAGAAAGCAGGGTACAAATGCTTTCTCGGTTTGATTTTAGCTTACTGCTCCACCCTATCTATGATTCCCTATCATATAATCAAATTATGATTTTCCAGATATTTGTTTTTCTGTGTAGGTATATATGTATGCATGTGCAAACCGACATATATGCACACACTAAGTATGTATGTATTGTGTATATGTGTCTGTATGACAGACAGTAGATATCTTCAGACAGTAGATATTTTAAATGTTTGTGTGTATATATACACACACACGTATAATTAAAATATTTACTTTCCAAATCTAAAGCAGAAGTATTTTAATTCATTTTATAATTCTCAATGAAGGTTCCTCACCCAAAATTACCAACACACTTTGGCTCTGGCATTTGCTGTAAAGGACATCAATGAAAATTCTGGGATTTTATCCAATGTTAGCCTCGGTTTCCACATTGCTACCAACTATCCTGAGGATTATACAACTTACCTTTTAGCAATGGAATTTTTATCTACAAAAGATAAATTTATCCCAAATTACAAATGTAATGACCAAACAAATGTGGTTGCCATCATTGGAGGACCCCAGACTAAAACCTGTCTCAATATGGCAACCACTCTGTGCAACTATAAATTTCCCCTGGTGAGTAAAATATGGAGCAAGATGGAACGTCCAGAAGTGTATTATTTTCAAATGTTGAGTCCTGATAATCACTCTTATGAAAAGCATTCTGGAAGCAAAAAATATGTGTTATTTAATGATGAGGAAGTTAGTAGATATGAAGATTACGAAGAAAGGATTCTACTTTTTGCTTGATTAGCAGTACTACATTTGCAGACATTATTTGGTAAAAATTTCATTTTTAGTAACTTGCCTAGAACACCCACTCAGGCCCAGTTAGTACATAAAGATATATGCATTAGTCCTTTATATTTTTTTTTCTAAAAAAAAGCTCTGGTTCTTCTGTCTTTTCCCCACTTAGATCACATTTGGATCACCACCCTTGACATATAATGACAATTCAGCACTTTTTGTAAAATGGATGTTCCCTGATGAGATCCACCAGCTTAAAGGAATCCTTTACTTACTCTTGCATTTTGGATGGATCTGGGTTGGAATGATTTCTCAGTTTGAGGAAGATAGAGAGAGGTTCATTCAAAAGAGTCTTTCCATGTTTTCAGAGAGAGGAATCTGTTTTGACTTTACAGAATGTCTTCCCCAAATGATGTATGGTAATGAAGCTGCTGAAATAGTGGAGGAAGCAGATAAATTATATAAAATAATAATGGGGAGTACAGTCATTGCTGTGATCTTTAATGGTGAAACGTCAAGCATAGTGATGTTGAGGACGATGCTCTCTGTTTTAGATTCTGATGATATTCCAAAGGAGAGAAAAGCCAAAGTTTGGATCATGACAGCTCAAATGGAATTCACCTCTATTCTAATGCAAAGACAATTGCCCATTGATTTTCTCTATGGTGCAATTTCCTTTGCACTTCATTCAAAAGAGCTAATAGGATTCCAACAATTTATGCAGACAAAAAACCCAATTTTTGAAAAAGACAATGGGTTTATTAGGGATTTCTGGAAAGATGCATTTGAATGCTCATTTTCTAGTGATATTTCAGATGAGAATGCTGAAAGGATCTGCACTGGAGAAGAGAAGCTGGACACTCTTCCTAATTCTGTCTTTGAGACCACCATGGGTGCACTTAGTTACAGCATCTACAATGCAGTTTATGCTGTGGCACATGCTCTGAGGGCCTTGCATGCCTCCAAACTCAACAATGGTCGAAAATTTGATCGGAGGAGGCAGAAGCATTTAATTCAATCAACGTGGCAGGTAACATTTGCTAATGCAAAATAAAGGATGATCAGGTATAAAAGTACTGGCTTTAAAGGATTGTGTAGTAGACTGGAGATAGATGATGTGGTATCTCTCCCCCACTGTTGAGAAAGAGAGCTGATCAGTTTTGACACAGGGTCTCTTTGATCCCTCTTTCAAACCAGCAGTTTTCTCTGTCCGTAATGTGGACTTCATTGTCTTCAAATTTGTCTTTTAAATGAAGACTGTAGATATCCTCATGGGTTTACTTTCTCATGTTGTGCCATGTTTATTTCTTTTATTTTATTTATTTTATTTGGTTGGTCAATTGCTTACAAGATAATAGGTATAACTAAAAACATAGTTATTGTGATGACCCATAGTCTATCAAAATAACACAAAACCCAAAACATACATTAAAGTCCGGTAATGCCTTCAACTTAACTTCACTGTTTTATTAGGCACAGTTTAAAGTCACAAAAGTAAATAATGAGGCAAAAAGAAAACCAAAAAACCCGGCATTGACAAAAGTTCTGAAGCAAACCAAGATAACTAATCATAAACTGCAGGAAAGTAACCGAGGAGAATCCATGGGAAGAATGCCAGCAAAGATAAACCTCTTTCAAAGTAAACATTAAACTTTCACTCCAGCAATTCTAACTCTGCAGTTACAATTTATAAACATAGCTCCCTGCTCCAAGCCATGAGGAGGATCGTGGTAATCTCCTCCTGAGTAGACCTCGCTTTTTCGCTGATCCTCTCCTCCCTGCATGACTTCAGATGGATAGGGGATGCGCCTGGATCCTCCTCTGACTGTTCAGCTGGCCTCTGCCTTTCCCCAACCTCCTGCAACACCTCTGGAGCCACACTCCCACTCCCTGTTGGCTGTTCCTCCTGTTCTTCAGAGTCAGTCTCCACCAGAGACATGACAGTTATGAATACATGGATACATATAAGAAAAATAAAAGAAACAATAGGACAGGGATGGTAGGCATGTTGGTGCGCTTATGCACGCCCCCTACAGACTTCTTAGGAAAGGAGTAAGGTCAATTGTAGAAAGTCTCAGGTTAAAGTTTTTGGGGTTTGGGGAAAAAAACCACAGAGTCAGTATTCCAGACATTGACTATGTTGCTGAAGTCGTATTTCCTGCAATCAAGTTTGGTGCATTTTACCTTCAGTTTGTATCTGTTGTGTGCTCTTGTATTGTTATGGTTGAAGCTGGTAGGACATTACAATATATAATTTTATGTACTATACTTTGATCTGACTGAAGGCAATGTAGTTCTAGGTTGACTAGGTCTAGAATTTCAAGTCTGTTGGCAAAAGGTATTCTTGAACGAGTAGCGGAGTGGAGAACTCTTCTTGTGAAATATATCTGGACTTTCTCAACTGTGCTAATATCAAATAAGTAATGTAGGTTCTGGACTGATGAGCTGTATTCCAGTAATGGTCTAGCAAATGTTTTGTATGCTCTAGTTAGTAGTGTAATATTACCAGAGAAAAAGACATGTAAGATTAGGTTAACAACTCTTAATGCCTTTTTGTCTATCATTAGAGATGATAGAGATGAGTACTCCAAAATCCTTGACAGAGTTTGGATGATCAACAAGGTCTTGACTATTCAGCCTGTATTTTATTTTCTGATTTTTTTTTTTGCCAATATGTAAGACATAGCATTTATTTGTTGAGATTTGAAGTTGCCATTTGATTCACCATTCTGACATAGTCAAAGTCTTTTTGAAGGGTAGCAGTATTGCCTGTGGTGTTGAATTGCTTTACCTCATCAGCAAAGAGAACACAGTTGCTCTTAATATGATCACAGAGGTCATTTATGTAGAGTATGAAGAGAGTTGGTCCTAGAACACTGCCTTAGGGGACAGCACTATTGACAGGTACAGAATTTGATAGGACGCTCCCAATTTTGACCATTTGTTGTCTGTTTGACAGGAATGCTTCTATCCAATTATGCAGGTGTCCAGAGATACCATAAGATTTTAGTTTGAGGAGTAGTTTGCCATGTACAACTTAATCAAAGGCTTTACAGAAGTCCATGTAGATTACATCTATTGCTTTGATCTGAGTTGTGTAGTCCATATGTTTTTTCAGTGTAAGAGTTCCAGATTACAGGAAAGTTCTTTATTTAAACCAAATTGTTTATTAGAGAGTAAGTTTTTTGTCTCTAAGTGGAGGATAATGTATTGGTTAGTAATTGATGCCATGACTTTACAGGTGACGCAGCATCAAGAGATTGGTCTGTAATTTTCAACTAGGCTGGGGTCTCCCTTTTTGAAGATGAGAATGACTGTGGCTTGTGACCATAGATTTGGCAAGGAGCTGGTCATGAAAGATTTGTTGAAGATTATGCTTAGAGGTTCAGCTATGGCAGTGAATAGCTTTTTTAAGAAGTAGGCACATATTCCATCCGGTCCAATAGATAGAGATGGGTTTAGATTGCATAGTGCTTTTTCAACATTGTCTACTGTAAAATCAATATGTATTAGATCATTTTTTTAAAAAAGTTTTTATTTTTTACAACAAACATACAAAAAAAATACATAAAACCCTCTTTCAATTATATTCATACAGTGTGTCAATTGGTTACAATCTTTTGTGCTATCCTTTTCTTACCATTACTCACAAGTTATGCAAATTCTCACCTTATCAATCTAGCTTGTGCTTATGTAATATCAATTATTAAACATTCATTTGACTAAATTATTTTTCCATCATTTTATAGGAGATATTCTAATTTTAATTATGATTTAATCATACATTCATGCAATTGTTGTATATTGTATATTGTATTCTATATCAATCTATTAACTTTTATTGTAAGGCTTACTAATCTATTTCTTTATCATGTCTTTTTATCTATCCCCTGATAAAATAAATCCCATATCATATAAATCTGTTTATCCTCTTGTTCTCTAATTTCAAATGTCAATTTACTCATTTTGGCACAGTCCATGATTTTCTTAATAATTTCCTCCTGCATAGGTATTTTTTCATTTTCCCAATTCTTAGAAAATACATTTCTAGCTGCTGTTAAAACATTTACAATCAAATATTCCAATTCTTTACAATATATTTCCAGTATAATTCCCAATAAAAATATCTCAGGTTTAAAGTCTATGTGTTGTTTTGTCATTTTTTCCAAACGTGTGAGTATAGTCCAATTTTTTTTTTTGCATCCGAGCATGTCCACCACATATGGTAATATGAACCAGGTATCTGATGACATTTCCAACATTTACCCGATTTATTCCTGAACATCCTCGCAATTCTTGTCGGCGTTAATTGCCACCTGTAAAACATCTTATACAAATTTTCTTTATATGCAGTTGACATTGTTATTTTATAATTTTGAGACCACAATTTTTGCCATTTATCTAAGTCAATCCCATATCCAAATTTTTTCCCCCATGCAGTCATTGTTACTTTTACTTGTTCTTCCTCGAATTTAAACTCTAGCAAATGGCGATAGAGTTTTTTGATTACTTTTTCATCAATACCTGTCAAAATTTTGTCTAAATCAGTCAACTTATCATAGATACCTTCAGTTTTAACATCTTTATCAAATCTAGATTGTATTTGCAAATATGAAAACCAATTCATTTTTACACCTTGTTCTTCCAATGCTTGTATAGATTTAAGTTCACCCTTTTTATTCAATATCTCACCATATCTAACTGTTTGTTCCTTTTTATATATTATTCAATAGGGAAAAGCTTCAATGGTAGATAATCATAGGGGAATTTTTAAATAATATTGCTTTTTTATCTTCTTCCAGTTTAGAAACAATGCTTCTCAAATATAATGTGTTCTAAAATACCTCTGTGTTTTTTAGTTCCCTTATACCAGGGGAAGGCATGCCCCTCTAACAGCAAGTCATGTCCTTCTAAATTCAAAAGTCTGGTATTCTTTAGTGTTATCCACTTCTTTACCCACATCAAACTCGTCGGTTGGTAGTATAATTCGCAATTGGGCAAATCAAATCCTTCTCTTATTCTTGCATCTTGTAGCAATTTCTTAATCTGATTGGAATTGTCTGGAACAAATACAAGATTCTAGGCAATACATTCACCTTAATTATAGATATTCTCCCAGTCAGTGATAATTGTGAATTTTCCCATTTTATCCAGTCTGTAACAATCTGTTGTTTAAGTTTAAGATAATTATCCTTGTTACATGTGCTACATCTTGGTATTATGTGTATCCCTATATACTTAACTTTATTTGTGACCTGGATCTCCAAAACATCCTCCAATTCTTTCTTTCGTATTACTAACATGTTCTTTGATAAAATCTTTGTTTTATCTTTATTTATTTTCCTGATACTTTCCCATACTCTTCTGTCTTTTCTATCAGTTTAGGTGCTGATTCCATTGGATCATCAAATATAAATACCAGGTCATCTGCAAAAGCTTGTAATTTATACTATTCTTTTTAAATTTTCATTCCTTTTATTTCTTTTTCTTCTCTGATGTTCCTATTCAGCACTTCCAGTGTTAGCACAAGCAACAGAGGTGACAGTGGACAGCCTTGTCTAGTCCCTTTTATTATATCTAAAGTCTGTTAATTCTCCATTGATCATAACCTTTGCAGTTTGTTTATGATATATTGTTTCTATGGCTTGAGTAAATTTTTTACCAAAGGCCATTCGGTCCAATTGTAACAGCATAAAACACCAATTCATATTATCTGCATTTCCATAGCATACATGTCCTTGTTCATTTATCAATTGATTTATCCTTCTCGAGTCTCTTTCCTTTCTCAATTTATATGCAAGCCATTTTCCTAGTTTGTTTGCATCTTCAAAATAGTTCTGCTTAGCATTTTTAATTTTTTGTGCTATTTCTTCTTTTTCAATTAACCCCATTTTATGTTATGTCCATTTTAATTTTAATTATCTTTTTTGTGGAAATTTCTGTAGTTCTTTTTCCAACTTCTTGTAGTCATTTTCCAATATTTTAAAGGTTTTTTTCCTGTTTTATATTTCTTTTCCCTGTATCATCCATTATCAAGCATCTTGTAAAAGCCTTCATCATGTCCCAGAGGTTCTGTAATGATGTATATTCTTTTGGGTTTCCTTCAAAGAAAAAAGTCAATTCTCTCTCAATTTTCTGTTTAAAATCTTTTTCCTTTAATATCGCATTATTGAAAATCCATCTAGATCTCCTTTTTTGTAATTTCCATACAAGTGTTATGGACTGTGATCTGCCCAGGTACTTGCTTCTATTTCAGTGTCTTGTGTGTGAGAAAACAATTCTGTTGACATCCATATCATATCTATTCTAGACCATGATGCATGTCTATTTGAATAAAAGGTATATTGTTTATTTTCCACATTTCTCTCTCTCCATGCATCTTTTAAGTTTATCTCATCTACCATCCGAAAGAAGGATTTTGGCAATGTCTTTCTAGCTTTCTTTGCTGTTTTTTGTGTTTTATAGTCCAATTTGTCAGATATTATTCCATTAAAATCTCCCATCAGACAGATATTATCATAATCTAGTTCAATTATTTTCTTATGTAATTTCCTGTTTTGGCAAGGAGCTCATCCTAAAAGATTTTTCAAAGATTATGCTTTGAGGTTCGGCTATGGCAGTACATAGCTTTTTTAAGAAGTAGGCACTTATTCCGTCTGGTCCAATAGAAAGGGGTGGTTTTAGATTGTGCAGTGCTTTTTCAACATTGTCTTCTGTAAAATCAATATGTATTAGATCATTGTAGTTATCTGTAGTTCAACTGGGAAATACTGGGCATGATCCATTGCTGTTTACAAATATTGAGACAAAGAATGTGTTAAAGAGGTTGGCTTTAATAGTGTCGTCATTGCAGTCTTTACCATTAGGTCCTTTCAGGGTGGAATGGACCTTGAGGCTTTTAGTTTGTTGGTTACAAAATTGTAGAAAGTGCGGGTGGAATTGGTGCATAGAAGGTTTTCCTCTTGTTTAATGTAACAATTGGTGCATTCAGTCTTTACTTGGTGGCATCAATTTTTGTATCGGCTTTTGAAGTTGGAAACATGACCAGATTTGTTTTTCTTCCAAAGTTATCTCTTTTTGGATTGAAGCTTCCTTATTATTATGGGTAATCTGTTTTTTCTGGTTTTTGGAGTTGTTATTGGTACATATAGTTTGATGACTCTTTCGACTTCAAGTAAAAAAATGTTGTAATGTTTTATGAACGAGTTCTTTTGTTTTCCCAATGAAGAAATCTCCACATATTTCATGGCATTGTACTGCATATACCACATTGCTTAGTTTGTAATCTGGTTTTATTTTTCTCTCATTTCCTTCTTGTTTGGATAGTTGAAAAATGAAAGAATATTTATTTATTTGTATTTCATATTTTTTATGAAATACCTACCCTCATGGTCCATCCTTTTACAAATAATAATTGGCTTTGTTATATGAAGAAAAGATTTGTCAAATATGATCTGAATTATCTGAATAACAAAGATCTTGCATGCAAAATTGGATGAAGTTTGAAAATCAAATGAAGATATCGAAAAAGTTTAAATATATAACTTATATTGTATATTCATGAACTGGGATAGAGCTTGGTACCAAGGTCAGCCAATGAATAGGCATAGTAACTAAATCAGCCAATGGGGACAGTTTGGAAACTGAAACTAGAAATAGCCTAGGATGAAAACTGAAACTAGAAGTAGCCTACGCATAGCTCTATTTTAAGCTGTGCAGCTCTGAAGTTATTGAGTTCTGAATCTGTCTATTGAAATGAACTGCTTCTCTCTTCTGTTTGACTTGCAATATGTTTCTGTCTGAGTTTGCTGCATGTTGGAAAAATCTACAACTGGTTTATAAAACCTTCTTATTAAGTTTATAATTGCTGTAAATAAACACAGCCATCTGTGTTTATTTTTCTGGAGCTGAATTAATGCTGCAATACTCTGAATATGTACTTTATGTATGAAATAATACGTAAAGGATCTTATTTAATCCACGACCTGTATATTTAACAGTTTCAAATGTAAAAATTTTGTCAATCAATAGCATGAAGAAAATTTCAAATTTAAATGGTTCTCAATTATTTTTTATTTGTTTTTCAATTAAAAACAGTGTAGATTGATGAAAAAAATGGCATTCCATTGACTGTAAGCAAAACAGAAGGAACTGAGGTTTCTCCATATGATTTCAAGGAATCCAGTTAATATTTATATTACTTTGATTTTTCATTCAGCTCCACCATTTTTTGCAGCAAGTCTCTTTTAACAACAGTGCTGGAGAACAGGTTTCTTTTGGCCCCAATGGAGAATTTGAAACTGGGTTTGATGTCTTCAATTGGATCACATTTCCAAACAAGTCCTTTCTAAGAGTCCAAATTGGAAGCATTGATCCCATGGCTCCCCCAGACAAGTTCCACACTATTTCTACCATGGATGCTTTTTGGCCCCTTGTTTTTAACAAGGTGTGTCTCGTTTTTCAGTTTTTAAGAAATCCCGTATTCATTCATCCACAGAAATAAATGATTAAATGACTATCACGATAGCAACATTTGGATTTAGCAGCCTCAATATTTTTTATATGTAATGTTAACATAAGCTGCTAAAGTATAAATGGTTGACTTAAAATTGAAATGCCAATAACCTTTGATTATATCCAATGCAAAATCATCTCAGTAATTGTAGTACTAGATTTTGCGATTAGTCAGTTTAGCATATCAATGCACGAGCATTGAGTTCAATGCAATAAAATTGAGATAAGCTAAGACAAAGCAATAAGGTAAATTTTTATATGATAAAATAGAATGCAAATATATATCAAAAATGATTATTACAGATCTAAAACAGCAGCGGCTTGTTTCTCAAACTCAGCAAATTTATGAGAGGTGGACTTCAATTCCAAACTTCAACATACTGGCTGGGGAATTCTGGCAGTTGAAGTTCACACCTCTTCTACTTGCTGAAGATTGAGGAACAAATTAATTGAACTGAACTGAATTTTAATCAATTTAAAACAAAAGAAAATGATGAAATTGGACACTAAGGACTTATGAGGATGGGAAGAGTTTGGGTATGTATAATTGATAAAATGGACACTCCCAACACACATATTTTTCATATGAAAGAAATCTCATTTTACTTATAACAGACAATGCCTCTTTCCATCTGTAATGAGAAATGTCCTTCTGGCTCCAGCAAGGTAAAAATTGAAGGGAGATTATCCTGCTGCTATGACTGTAGACAGTGTCCAAAAGGGAAGATAGCTGACCAAATTGGTAAGCAAAGGAATATGTTGAATGTATGGTTAATTTAATAAATATAAATTCATTTAAGTATAGGTATTATGGTGTCTGAAAATCTAATCTGATAGGTTGCATCTTTAATGCATTTTGTATATTATTTTCAAAGAAATAATATGAAGTCATAATAAATTAGTAAACAAAGTATGCTATTAATTCTTCATACTTAAAACCTATCATGGTTCTGTGAAACAGTTTTGTTTGTTCTTTTTCCTCAGACTTAGATGACTGTTTCCCATGTCCAAAGGATCAATATCCAAACAAGGGTCAAGATAATTGCCTTCAAAAAACTGTAATTTACTTAACTTTCCAAGAGGTGATGGGTATTTCTTTGGTAATGATTGCAGTCTCCTTTTCTGTCATCTCAGCTGCGGTCCTAGGAATCTTCATTAAACACCAGGATACTCCCATTGTCAAAGCCAACAACAGGAACCTCACCTACACACTTCTTATTGCTCTCCTGCTCTCCTTCCTTTGCACTCAGCTCTTTATTGGGAAACCTGATCGAGTAAAATGTCTCTTGCGACAAACTATCTTTGGCATCACTTTCTCTATAGCTCTTTCTTGTATTTTGGGTAAAACAACCATAGTAGTTCTTGCTTTCATGGCCACAAAGCCAGGCTCCAAA